>CAOLHI010005986.1:0-46336 GCA_948474755.1 Ctenosaura bakeri | reverse complement strand
AGGAGGAATGGGCAGAGATTATAATTCCATGCAGTGGAATTCACGTGAACCCGGCACACACCACAATGAACAAGATCTGGGAGCATCAGACATGGCCTTGACTGAATGCCTTCTTCTAAATGGCTCTGGGCATAGGACTAGTCACCTCTGTAATTCTGGGAGTGCCCTGTGGTTACAGCTGGGAATCACACTGTTATTAGGTGTAATAATGCATTTTGTGGCAAAGTGTCTTAATGAGATCTATGATGTGGGCCAACATCCACATGCAAAAATAGACTACCTTATTCAGAAGAAGGTGGACAATCTCCTCAGCTAATGAAGAGCAATGCCTCACTTCCTTTGGAAACAGGGCATGGACCTGTATAAAAGGTCCAACACCCCAGTCCTCTTCATTCAGTCTTCAGGTTCCTAAACTCACCAGTCTACCTACTGCTGAACAAGGTAAGCTGTACTAAATTTATACCAGACTTGATGCGAATAACCAAATTTCTATGCAGATTCTTTATTTAAGTTTAACTTACTTAGGAGTATTTATCTCCATGTCTTCTTTTCTTATCCAACTTACAAAACGTATGCCATTGGCTGTCATCCTATAGGTCAGGAGTGGGATTTGTGCAGTCTGCTAGGCGTCGTTGGATTGCAACTCCCTCCATTCAGCCCCATTGGATTTGCTAGCTAAGGCTGCTTGGATTTTTAGTCCAAAAATATCTGGAGCACAGCATGAGGCTCAGCACAAACTGTAACCCTAGGAGGAATTAGCATTCATTTTTGTCAAAGTAAATTATGAGTAGATATGTATAGGACTGCACTGCTAATCTGATAAGGGTTTGAGCCTCCTGAAGTGAGGTGGCTTTCACCCCTTCAATTTAAGACAGAGATTGATCTATGCTCTGGAAGGAAGGTTTGCCTGCTTTCCTATGAACTCAGCAGCTCCTTAATCTGTACCATGTTTTTTGTCTCTTTAATGTTATTATTTGATTTTAACTACCCTCTTATTGTCCTGGATACACCAAGCAAAGGGCAATAAAGGAACTGCTTGAAATCAAGAAGTACACTTTTTGCTATGGCCTTCCAAGGATGTCTTGCAATCTGGCCAATAGATCCAGCTACATCCTCAGAAATTGGCATCTTCCATCATAAACCATCCCAATTCACCCCATCCCACAGCATTGCAAAATAATTGGTCTAGTTGCCAATTCAACTGCTCAGGAATCTCCTGGAGCCAGAGTTCAGCAGGGCTCCATGGGAAGCACTGCTGTCTGAGGATGGTAATCATATCAGGCCCCACACTTGGAGGACAGGTTCCATCAGATGATACTTTCTTTAGGGCCCCTTCAACCGGAGTTAGATCAGCAACTAACAAGCTCCTTGGTAGAATTCACAATGTGTGTGTAATAAAGATCACAAAGATAACTCCTCTTTTGTCTCTTGTAGCCTCACCCTTGCTTCTCAAAGATGGGTCATAATGGATGCTGTGGATGCTGTGGGTCTTCTAACAATGGCAGATCCATGATGGTTTGCTGTATACCTTGTGGCTGTAACACCAGCTGCTCCCCTCGTGGTTGCTCCCAGTATTGTTCTCCTTGCTGTTCCCCTTGCTGCAGCTCCCCCTGCCTCTACTACCTCAGTTCTGGAAATAACGGTTCCTCTGGATGTTGTGGATGTTGCGGTCATTGAAGCTCTGGGAGTTAAACGCTCTAAGGAACAACATGGGTGCTCCATCAGGTGGAATTATCTCAGGAACATAGTCATCCCTTTCAAGACCTATCTATTACCTCCTTCCTTCCTCTTCGCCAAGTGTAAAGCCTGAGATTTTGTGCCTGCCTCTTGCAATGCCATTTGCCTTCTGTCTCTACCACTCATTACTTTTCTCTTTTTCAAGATCTGATTCCAAATCTTGAGAAATAAAAAAGAGGTGTGATGGACTGTGCTTAAAACATGGGTGTGGGTCTCATTCTTTTCTTCCAACCCTATGGAAATTCCCACTTTCTTCCCTTAATAAATGAAATCATGAAATGATAAACATTCATTTTTGTGTGTGATTTTCTTAAAAATCAAGGACTAAGGAAATGAAATGTCCTGAGTTGTAACTGATATATTTTCTCCTTGGGTTTGTCTGATCTTCTGCTGAAGACCTCTCAACTACTGCCAGTGATGAACTCTTCCACCAACCAATTCCCTGTGTATGTGTGTTACCCTGTATGTTGGGGGTCCTGGGAGGGGCACCCAAGTAACCAAATAAAACACAAGATGGGGGAAATTAGACTCGAGCACTCTCTTAAGCTAACGAGAGGCAGGGCAACTTAGCTAGGATCTTTAACCCTATGTCTATGGCATCAGGTCCGAAGAGCAGCCAGACAAGTTTTAAAGTAATACAAATAGTAGTTTTATTAAAAGACAAACAACAAATAAGACAACACATGCACACAGCTAACTAGAAGTAGAAAAGAGAGTTTTTGGGGAAGATGGGCAATACGACACCTTTTCACGTAGTCCTGGAGAGAAACGGAGGTTGCAGGGACGAAACTCAGCGTGGCTTGCTGAGGGGAGTTCTTCAGACAAAACGACAGCAAGACGGGGTGGAAGTCCAAAGTAGTCCAAAAAGGGAGGCAGACTCAGTTATTGGGAACTGAGAGGAAAAATTCCCTGGACAGAGTGGCGGCAAGGCTAGATGGAAGTCCAGGGAGATCTGAGGAATGCTCAGAATCAGGTGGTTCTTATAGGGTGGATTGTACCTACAGGTCATGCCATGCTCGGTGAGAACAAAGGAAATTTGGAGCTGGACAAAGGAGTTGGAAAAGGTCAAGTTTGCATGATGAGCTTAGAGCTTGATGACAATAGTATGGCCAATATGCAAATGGCTCAACAGAAAGGACTGGCTTGGCCTCTCAGCAGAGTGTCTTTGTGTAGATTCACGCTGAGCAAGGCATGTTTGCAAAAAGGTGTTCCCTGAAGCATCGGAGAGGCTTAAGTTGCCTGCCTAAATGAGGTTTGGAATTTACAACCATTAACGGCCACGCCTAATATGTGCTTGTCCAGTGGACCTTGCAAACACGTGGAGTGGGGTGGCAGAGAAAGGACAAGTAAAAGCCGAATTATTTGATATCAAATGATATCTAGTGCTCTCACCAGACATATCATAACCGCAGTAACATGTGTTGTATTACCATGTCATACATGCTGTTGTAATGTTTCTTTAAGTCAATACCAACTGATGGTGACCATCTCCTAAGGGTTTCTTAGTAAGATTTCTTCAGAGGAGTTTGGCTGTTCCCTTCTTCTAAGTCTGAGAGAGTGTGACTTATCCAAGGTCACCTGGTACGTTTCCTCTATTTGGAAATCTGATTCCAAAAAGTCCCAAGAAGCAAAAGAGGCATGATGGATTTGTATAGTTCTCATTATCATCTTCTGAGGCAATGGAAATTCCTAGGTTGCCCTTTAAATAAGAGAAATCTTGCAAAAATAGTTATTCAATTTTCTCTGAAATTTCTTAAAAACTCCCCTTTGAAAAACCAAAGAGGAAAAATGAGGCTCACATTCCTCCTTCTCCCTGGATGTGCCCTGTTCTCAGTTAAAGCCCACTCAAAATCTTGTACCAGTCAGTTCCCAATAGATATCTTGAATGAACATCATTCCCTTGGTTTCTCTTCAGTTTTCTGCCTATGAATTTGTCACGATATGTAAAGGGATAAGCTTACTTGATGCTGCGCTGCTTCTTCTGACCTTGCCCTTTAAGCTCAAGGTGTAGACTGAAATAAGGCTACGCAGCTGTATGTTAATTTATGTGTTTGACTAAGGCACTTGTAAAGTACCTAATAATGTACAGCTGTGTGGAGTGTATATAAGCTGTTTGGACAAGCTGCTCTTTCTCCTTTTTGTCTTGTCTCCTTGCTGTGCTGGTTTGTATGTTATTCTGCTGTTTTTACTGTTTAACTTTATGACAGACTTTTGCTAAATGCCTTAATTTGTTACCTGCAATAAACCTTTTGTATTTTTTCCTTATTGCGGTCTGAAGTGGCTGTTTTTCCTCTAGGCTGTAGTTTATGCCAGAGGTTCTTTGGAGGTCCTTGTTTGCTTAAACAAGTACCCCAGTTTTCAGGCTTGCTAGGCAGGCAGCTGACAGAATTACATTGAGTTATGCCCATTTTCTTGTACAATATGAGTGGAGGGAAGAAAATAATATTCACCAAGATCCTCATTTTATTATTATATGGCTTATTCTTTAAAATGGAGAGAACTCTAGGTGCATTTTCTTCTTTTTCCCTTGGAATTCTTCCATGCAAAAACCTGCCATTTTTTAACAAAGAAAATGGTATTTTCTCAACAGAAAACATATTTGCTTCCATTTCAGAAAATCCCATTTTTCTGTACTTCTTTCATTTTAGACAGAGCAAATACCCATCTGAAATACTCCTTGGAAATGGCATTGCTTTCTTGCAATGAGAGACATTCTATGTGAGCTTTTAGCTGTTTGTGGGTGAGATAGAATAATTAGGTAAGGAGATTCCATGATCACAGAAGCACCACTGTTTGGCTCACGGTTTTAACTCTCACTAAAATATCTGAAGAAAACCAGATTCCTATTAACATATGATAAAGATTAACATGTCTCAATTGTGTACTAACTTGGATCACTCACAGAAGACACACAGAGGGTTTTTGTTCTGTTTTTGGCATGGACAAACATGACTGACAACCAACATGATAGAGTGGTTTGAGTGTTGGAATAGTATTCTGTGAGTCCAGGTACGCAATGCCTGCTCAGCCATGGAAAACCACTGGGTGAGCTTGGGTATATCACTAATATGCCAGAGGACAGGATCAAACTTCAAAAGGACCTTGACAGATTGGAGAGCTGGGCCAAAGCTACAAAAACGAATTTCAACACAGAGAAATATAAGGTCTTACACTTTAGCAGAAAAAATTGGAATGCACAAATATAGGATGGGGGACACGTGGCTGGAAAGCAGTATGTGTGAAAGGTATCTAGGAGTCTTGGTGGACCACAAGCTGAAGATGAGTCAGCAGTGTGATGTGGCAGCCAAGAAAGCCAACACACTTCTTGGTTGCATCAATAGGAGTATGATGTCTAGATCAAGGGAGGTAATGGTGCCACTCTATTCTGTTTTGGTTAGACCTCATTTGGAATACTGTGTCCAGTTCTGGTCATGTCAACTCAAGAAGAATATCGACAAACTGGATTGTGTCCAGAGGAGGGCAACCAAAATGGTGAAGGGTCTGGAAGCCATGCTGTATGAGGAGCAGCTTAGGGAGCTGGGTTTGTTTAGTCTGCAGAAGAGAAAGTTAAGAGGGGACATGATAGCCATGTTTAAATATTTGAAGGGATGTCAGGTCAAGGAAGGAGCAGGTTTGTTTTCCACTGCTCCAGAGACTAGGACAAGCTGCACAAAAGGAGATTCCACCTGGACCTCAGAAAGAACTTCCTGATGGTCAGAACCATCTGGCAGTGGAATCTGCTGCCTTAGAGTGTGTTGGAGTCTCCTTCTTTGGAAGTTTTTAAGCAGAGGTTGGATGGCCATCTGTTGGGAGTGCTTTGATGTGGGTTCCTGCATATCAGGGGGTTGGATTGGATGGCCCCTGCTTGGTCTCTTCCAACTCCTTGATTCTATGATTCATCTCAGCCTGAGAAGAAGGAAATTGAAGACCAACTCTGAAGAAACATTGCCATGATGGGCTCACCAGAAGTCAGAAATGGCTTGAAGGCACACAACAACAACAGCAACAACAACAGCCAGTATTCCCAATCAGCTACTTAGTTATCTATACCTTAAGCATGCCTAAATAACCTATCTTTAAGTATATCCAAGTGATTTCCTAGCCCAGCCCCTTCCCAAACCTAATGGGAAACATCATTCACTCATGCTCTGATCCCTGGCAGAATGGACATCTTTATCCTCATACAGCAGATGCCCAGAAACATTTATTTAGGGAAGGAGAGTTGCTGATATGCCAACAGTGTCACACTAGTGGCGACTGATTGATTGATTGATTGTATTTGTATGTTGCCTTTCTCCCAGAGTGGGAGATGCAGCTACAAGATGTAGCTAGGAATGTCTCCTCTCTAAAGTCACATTATCTTATCTGTAACCTCCCATGTCGTACAAAACTATATATTTTTCACAGTAGAATATTAGCTACATAACACTTTGGATTGGTCAAGTATCAGGAGGAAAAAAAAACCCAGAACATATAGAAATGGTTGTAAAAAAGAGAGCTGTTTGATAGTGGAATAGACTACTGTGCATACTGTCCAGGGGTATAGTGTCCAGATCAAGGTAAATAGTAAAGCCACTCTCTTTTCTGTTTTGTCTCACCTGGAATATTGTTCTTCAGCCCAACTTTCTGTGTCTGGTCTCTTTATTCCATGGTTGGTCATCAACGGAACATGCACAAATGGTTTTAATTTACAGAAAGAGAGAGAAAGTGAGAATGAGAAAATATATCTAAATTTATGGCAATCATAAGATAAATCCTATCCTGGTGCTCTCTTGGCAAAATGTGTTGTGGAAGGTTGCCCTTGCATTCCTCCTGGGGCTGAGAGAGTGCAACTTGCTGATGGTAACACTGCAGATTTCCATGGCCTAGCAGGGATTCCAACCTTGTTCTCACTGCATCCTAGTCCAACACTCAAACCACTAGACCTTCTTGGCAGGAGGCAATTTCTCCCAGCCCCCCTGTTTTGGGTTTCATCCTGTACAGCACATCCAATGACCTCCACATTCCTCTGTAGTCATGCTTGTGAGAAGTGATGTTGCATCACTTCTGGTCACCATTTTGACGGAAGGAAATCGTGGTATTTGTGGGTATTGTGTGGATCATTCTGGGTGGGTTGTGCTGGTGGGATAGGGTCTTTTTTCACATGTTTTCATTGATAGGGGGATTTTCTGAACTGTTTTCTGAGGAAAAACTACCCCAAAGTTGTGTTAAAAGAACATATCTCTCTCTTTCTCTCTTTCTTTTTCTCTCTTCTTTAAAAAAGATATATGGGGAATTTTAGGGATAGTTTGGCATTTCAGTGGCCCGAAATTTATAGATTGCATGTAGTCCATGAAATGCATTCTTCCCACCCCTTTCTTATAGCTTTATTCTGCTGCAGAAGACAATGTGTTGTAGAAACAACGGTGCGACTGTCTTCCATTCTGGCCTCTTGTGGAGCTCAAGAGAACTGCGGCATGCTGCTATGGTTCCCATTGTGGTTGGCAGGAAGCTATGTCATGTCTCTCTTGATTGTTTTTCTTGCCATTTTTTGTGTATGTAGGGGGTTGCTATTGAAAAGCCACACTGGACTCCTCTCCCAAAGGGTTGCTAGGTTCTCACAGTTGAGCTAATGGATCTCTATGTTATGGTCTGGCATCAGACAGTGATGACAGTAAGACAGTAAGTCTTTTACTCCAAGTCTCAAGTCAAGTTTCAAGTTTCTACCTTCCAAGTCCTTGAAGATACTTTCAAGTCAAGTCTCAAGTAAAGTCTCAAGACTGGAAGGCAACTTTATATCCCAACTGAAATTTCAGAATTCATGGATAGAATCATAGAATCATAGAATTCATGGATAGAGTGAAATAAATTTAGTTTTAAAAATTTAAGCAGAGTCAGGCTCTCCACATTTGCAATTTTGCCATCTGCAGCTTTGGAAGTGGGGAATAGGATCCTATCTTACTCCCCATTACTGAAGATTCAAATGTTTAGAAGGAAGGATCTTTCTTCCTCAGGCCTGTTGCCTAATATAGCTGCTGTTCCCCTCTGAGAAATGCACCCTGCACTCTGAAAGCAAGTCTTGTCTTTTGCTCTTAGGAAACATTTTAGAGGGCTCCTCTAATATGCAGCAGGGACAGATTGCTGATCAGACCTCAAGTCTGGCTAACCTGTTTGCTGTCCCATCTGAGAAATGCACCTACACTTTGGGCTTAAGAGAGACTGTCATGTGACTAGTAGGCAAGAAGAGATGGAGGCAGTCAAATCTGTAAGGTTTCTGTATGAATGTCTCTGGAGCAGTAGAAAAGAAGCCTGTTCCCTCCTTGACATGACATGCTTTCAAATATTTAAACATGGCTATCATGTCCCCTCTCAACCTTCTTTTCTGCAGACTTAATATACCCAGCTACCTAAGCTGCTCCTCATAGGGCATGGCTTCCAGACCCTTCACCATTTTGGTCACCCTCCTCTAGACACGCTCCAGCTTGTTGATAAACTTCTTGAAATGAGGTGCTATGGGAATACTGTTATATTTAAGTATTTCAGTAACAGTTAAAATTGTGAAGCAAACAGTGGTACAAACTTGTGGTTCATTGATTGTCTTCTTTAGGTTAGATTTTGCATGATTTCACAGAGAAGCAATAGATTGTTCAACCTCTTGTTAATAGAACCATAATCTTCATAAATATTCTGTCTCACCCACAACAGCTAAAACCTCTCAAAAAATATTGCAGGTTTTCTTTTATTTAAGGAACCGTCTGAGAATTTTCATTGTCTGAAAAGAAGAGAATGAGAACTACACAAGTTTATCATGCCTCTTTGGCTTCTCAGGACCTCTTGGAATCAGATTTCTAAAGAGAGGAGATTGTGGAAACCTACTAGGTGACCTTGGGTAAGTCACACTGTTTCAGCCTTGGAAGAAAGGAATGGCCAAACTCCTCTGAAGAAATCTTGCTAAGAAAACCCTATGACAGAGTCACCACAAGTTGAAGTTGACCTAAACAGCAGCAGTTATGACATGGTGACACAACACATATACATGGAATTGACTATTGGAAAAGTTCATCACTGCCAGTGGTTGAGACGTCTTCAGCAGAAGATCAGACAAACTCATGGAGAAAATATATCAGTTACAACTTAGGACATTTCATTTCCTTAGTCCTTGATTTTTAAGAAAATCACACAAAAAATGAATGTTTATCATTTCATGATTTCATTTATTAAGGAAAGAAAGTAGGGACTTCCAAAGTCTGAGAAGAAGAGAATGAGACCCACACCCATGTTTTAAGCACATTGCATCGTGCCTCTTTTTTGTTTCTCAAGATTTGGAAACAGATCTCCAAAGAGAGGAAAGTAAAGAGCAGTAGAGACAGAAGGTGAATGTCATTGCAAGAAGCAGGCACAAAATCTCAGGCTTTACACTTGGCAAAGAGGAAGGAAGGAGATCATCAGACAGGTCTTCAAAGGGATACCAGTGACACCAAGATTGTTCCAGTTGATGAGACATCCCTGTCGTTCCTTGGAGAGTTTAACTTCCAGAGCTTCAATGACCACATCCACAACATCCAGAGGAACCATTATTCCCAGAGCTGAGGTAATAGATGCAGGGGGTGCAGCAAGAGGAACCACAGCAAGGGGAACAGGAACAAGGAGAACAACAAGGGGAGCAACCACAAGGGGAACAGCAGTTATTACAACCGCACGGTATACAGCAAACCATCATGGATCTGCCATTGTTAGAAGACCCACAGCATCCGTGACCCATCTTTGAGAAGGGAGGGTGAGGCTAGAAGAAAAGAAAGAAGAGTTATCTTTGTGCTCTTTATTAATTATAGACACATTGTGAGGTCCAACAAAAGGACTGGTTAGCTGCTGATCTAAACCTCGGTTGATGAGGCCCTGCAGAAAGAAATTTCCAATGGAGCCTGTCCTCCAATGGTGGCCTATATAGGCTTAACAGTCTTGGACAGCAATGCTTCCTGAAATGCCCTGCTGTACTCTGGCTTCAGAGGTTCTAGGAGTAATTAAACAGCAACAGACCCAATCGGTTTGCAATGATGGGGATGATCTCAATGTGTGGTGCAAGATGCCAAGTTGGGAAGCTGACTCATGCCCTCTTGGCCACTTAGAAACATGCCCTTACATACCCTGAACAAAAAATATTCATGTTGATTTCAAATAGTTCCTCTATTGTCCCTTTGCCCAGTGTCATCAGGAGAGATCACAATAAGAGTTTAATACAAGAGCCAAAAGAAAAGAACCATGAGGCAGATGAAAGAGCTGCTGAGTCCTTGGGAAAGCAGCCAGACCTTCCCTCCAGAAAATAGGTAGATCTCTGTCTGAGTTTGGAGGGGAGAAAAGCGACTCAGCATCAGGAAGCTCAAATACTTACCAAATTAGCAGTGCAATATTATAGATGTCCATTTTGAAATAACTAGCACTGAGATCAAAGACACTTCATCCTGAGAAGAAGTGGGTATAGCTGATCTTTATATGTTTTTGGATTGCAAATCCCAGCAGCCTTAGCCAGCAGATCGAATGGGGCTGAATGATGGGAGATGAAATCCAATAACATCTAGTGGGCTGCACAATTCCCACGCCCGCTCTAGGATGACAATGGCATGCTTTTATTTAAGTTGTGTAAGACAAGAAGACATGGAAATGAATATTCCCAAGTATGTCAAACATAAAAGAAGGAAACTGCAGAACAATTGCATTAATCACATCAAGTCTAGTACATGTTTGGTACAGCTTACCTTGTTCAGTTGTAGAGATTGTTGTGAGTTGTGAGAACCTGAAGATCGAATGAAGAGGACTGGGATGGTGGACCTTTTTATACAGGCCCATATCCTGTTTCCAGAGGAAATGAGACATTGTCAGAAAGATGGCCACTTCTTCATTAGCTAAGAACATCTGCTTCCATCCGTGTAAAGTATCCCGATTTGGTGCATGGTCGTTGACATGGCAAAGAAGTCTCATTTTAATGCTTTGTCACAGAATGCATGACTCCACCTAATAACAGCAGGATCCCCAGCTGTGACTCCAGGGCACTTTCAGAATTACAGAGATGGCTAATTCTGTTCTCAGAGCTGCATTATAAAAAGGCATTCACTCAAGGCTGTGTCTGCTGCTCCAAAAAAATCTGATTCATCATGGTGCGTGCCATGCTCACGTGAATTCCACTGCACGGAATGATAATCTCTGCCCATTCACTGTGAATTTCTCATTTCCACTGTCACGGTGAATAGCAATCCTACCTGAGAAAGAAGACAACCTCCCCTTGGCAACTTCCAGGAGGACTCTGTAACTCATCTGTATTTAGGAATTTAGGTCATTCTTATTTCATTCAGACGTAAAAGGACAAAGCAATTTACATTATTCTCCCCATTGGGAAAACTGTATGGTTTTAAAAGCGTTTTTTGCTTATTTTGTTTTGCATGTCAGAATTCCCTGTAAAGTTAGTTATGACCAGAATAAGCATATATAAAAACAAAAAAATAATAAAAAAACAAAAAAAAACAAAAAAAACCCACAGCCCTCCCACTTGCAACGCTGGATTCTTTTTTTTAAAAGAATCGAGATTTGTGTGTTAGTGTGCATTTCTTGTGTCTTACATGAGTAATTCTGCCCTGTGATTGTTAATCTCAACTTGGAAACATATACTCAACCATTTCTCCCTTACATGTGAAGATGAATAATCACATTATTTTTCTTCCTGGCGTGGCTGCATTCTTCCTCAATTCAAACGACCCTAGGGGCCTTTCTGCACCACACTTTTATGGTACTATGATTCCATTTTCTGTGGAATTCTGGGGTTTGTAGTTTACTGAGACCAGAATTTAGAATTCGCTGACTGAGAATTCTAAATACTCCTCTGCAGAGTGTTGAACGTGGAATAATAGCACTACAACAGTGTAGTGTGGAAAGGCCCTAGTTGTGGTTGAGTTATTATTCTCTGCATGAAATCCATCTTCGGCGCAGAAAATTAAGGGTGGCAAAGTGGTAGAAAAGCTCACATTTGTCATGTCAGAATTCCTCATGACATGAATTGTAATGATGATTGCTTAGTAAATATCTTTGAATTTACAATACTGTATGTCCCAAGCATATTGTAGAGATCCTACATGGATAGTCTATGAGAATGTAGATCCTGGAGGGTTATTATGTAGTGTCAAGTAATGCCCTACTGCATATGGAACTATGTCACTATGAAATTATCTGTACTTTGCTTATCCTACTATTTGGTGAGCAAGTCTAGTTAGTAACTGCGGTTAATCATATTTGGAAAGATTATAGTGTGCTTTGCTTGCTTGAATATAGATACAATAGTACAGGTATACTGATTGCCTAGAAAGTAGGTGTAAATGTTAATCTTCTGTTATTGTAGTGGACATGGCTAGATATTGAAAAGGCATCATTAGTACTTGATATTAATCATGGTTATTGGGGATAGTATACAGCTTGATAAGTTGGGAAAGTGAAGGTTTCCAACTTATCAAACTATGGCCATTTCCGCACGGGGTGAGATAATCGCCCCACGCCACTACTTCCTGGATCTTCTGGCTCCCCGGTCCAGTCCAGGCTGCTCCGGAGCAGTGCATGGTCATCAATCAGCTCTGCTCTGGCATCCAAAATGGCGGCTTCTGGTTGGTTGTGGGTTTCGACCAACCACTGAAGCTCACCAGCCTAAAGCCCGCCCTCAGCAGATCGCAGGCTCGCATTGGTGAGAGCCTGTGAATCTGCACAAGGGAGCAGGCTTGCAGTGGTGCGCTCTGTGCTTTTGAAAGACCGGAAAAATCAGGTCTTTCAAAAACACGCTGGAGGACCACTTGGGATCATTCCGAAGCGGACTGAGATGCAGACCTACCCTAAGTAGTCTGGACCCAGTCCACTCCAAGGTACAGACGTCATCCGAGGAGGACACACTGCACCGTTTTTATTTCCCCATGTGGAAATGGCCTATGTAACAGAAAGGGTATGAGATGGTGCCAAATGCCTAAATGGGCCTTTGAAGGTTGTTTTATGATCTACCTCTAGACAGCAAGACTGGGATACAGGTGGCACCAAAGGGAACCATAAGGATGGGCTGAGAGATTTAGCCTTAGCCAGGCAGGATGTGGGGGTAATAAAAGAGAGAACAAATGGTGGGCAGAGGATGCCAGGTTTGGATAACATCAGAGACCTTTGAATGAATGAGACATGTAGATTCAGCCAATCAGTGTAAGACAAGCTGAATAATTATTGCTTGGACCTATATATTCTTTGTTCGGGAGAACACTGGTTAGTTTCTGCCACTTTAAGTAAAATTTGGATTCAAACCATATTTCCAATAATAGGACATTTCTGTCTACATGTGTTTCCATATTTCTGAGCGTTCTCGACGGAGGAGATGTAGAGCAGACATGACATCATTTTTCACTTTAAAATAACAGCTGCTTAACACTTTGTGATGGTCAAGCAGAAGGAGGAAAAAACTCTGGTTGCACCACCAGATCAAGGGAAGTAGATGTTGAGCATCCTTGATCCAGAATTTGAAATAAAAAACCTTTTGAAAAGAAAAAAAAAAGCTTTTTGCAGTCAGATGCTCTCTTCCACCTTAGAGGTGGCAGTCTTTCTCCAGCCTTCCATCTCATACACAGAACAAGTAGTGAACAAACAAGATACAAGAGGCCGGAAAGAGATATGAAGATCTGTGAAATGGTGGGAATTGAAGCATAGGTGCTGTGTCGTTATTTCTCCTAAGCCCTTTTTGCACGCATTTTTTTTGTGCGAGTGCCCCTTGAGCGTTGCATGAATGGGAGCATTGGTCCGTACGATGCACTCCCACTCACGCGACGCTCAGGAGCCTAGAGTGGGGCGTGCACACAGGACAGGATCAAAATTCAAAATGACCTGGATAGATTGGAGAGCTGGGCCAAGGCGAACAAAATGAAATTCAACAAAGACAAGTGTAAGGTCCTACACTTAGGTAGAAAGAATGGAATACAGAAATATAGGATGGGGGACACGTGGCTGGATAGCAATATGTGTGAAAGGGATCTAGGAGTCTTCCTAGACCACAAACTTAACATGAGTCAGCAATGTGATGCGGCAGCCAAGAAAGCCAATGCAATTCTTGGCTGCATCAATAGGAGTATGGTGTCTAGATCGAGGGAGGTACTGGTACCACTCTACTCTGCTTTGGTTAGACCCCATCTTGAATACTGTGTCCAGTTCTGGGCACCCCAATTCAAGAAGGATATTGACAAGCTGGAGCAAGTCCAGAGGAGGGCGACCAAAATGGTGAGAGGCCTGGAAGCCATGCCCTATGAGGACAGACTTAGGGAGCTGGGTATGTTTAGTCTGCAGAAGAGAAGGTTAAGAGGGGACATGATAGCCATGTTTAAATATTTGAAGGGATGCCACGTAGAGGAAGGAGAGGGCTTGTTTTCTGCTGCTCCAGACACCAGGACAAGGAGCAATGGATTCAAGCTGCAGGAAAGGAGATTCCACCTGAACCTCAGGAAGAACTTCCTGACAGACAGGGCTGTCCGGCAGTGGAATCTGCTGCCTCGGAGTGTAGTGGAGTCTCCTTCCTTGGAGGTTTTTAAGCAGAGGCTTGATGGCCATCTGTCGGGAGTGCTTTGAGGGTGTTCCTGCATGACAGGGGGTTGGACTGGATGGCCCCTGCGGTCTCTTCCAACTCTACATTTCTATGATTCTATGATTTTATGATTCTTATTTTTGGCTCTAAGCTGTTGCGCAATGCTCGCGGTGCCCTCGCATATTTACCTGTGTGCGGTGCATCGGTGAGTCGGGGCGGTTGTGCTTCCTTCCCCCAGCACAGCCTACAGCTCCCAGACTGCACTGCAGAAGGAAGGGGCGGGGTGCTAGTGCAACGGTTGCGTGACCGGAAACCCAGCTGTGGTAGAATGGAGGGGCGATGTGAGTGCCTCGTGCAAGAGGCTGCTTGCGCGAACAGCACCCCCCACCTCCGCGAGCAGGTAATGTGCGAAAAGGGCCCTAGACATGTAGAGATCTGTGGAATGCGTAGGGGCCTGCCAGAATAAATAGGTCTTTAGTACCTTTTTGAATTCGGACAGTATATTTTGCCGTCAAGTCTCTTCCGGCAGATCATTGCACAGTCTAGGGGCAGGCAATAGAAGGTCCTCTGGCTTATTGTTGCTAGTCTAGTCCTGGCCGGTTTAAATAAATGGCCCCCAGAGGACCTGAATATATGGGGTGGGTTGTATGGGAGGAGGTGATTTTGCAGGTAACTTGGACCATTTAGGGTTTTAAAGGTAATACACAATATTTTTGTACTATACCCAGAAACTAGTTGGCACTTGATTCTCTCCTTTTGCAATGCTTAAAAAACTCTATAAATAGCCCGGGAGGAACCCTTGGTATTTTGGATTGATCTTAGGGCTGAGGTATTTCATCCAAGGGAAGTCTGGGGAGGTTGACACCTGAGCACAGCTGGACCTGCATCAAGTTGCTTAACTCCCACCCTTATTCTGCTTCATTTCCAGGCCAATACAACTTAAATAAGTTAGGCCAATAAAATGATCCATATTTAACCCAATCTTATATATTTGGTCTTGTTATTCCATGGTTGGTTATCAGTAGGGGTATATGACTGCTTGGGCAGTTCCTAAAAGAATGGACATGAGTAGTTTTTAAGAAGCTTCAAGGCAGAGAAGTATTTTTGGATGTTTTCTTTAAGGAAAAATCTGGGAGTTTCCAAAGTCCATGAAGAAGAGAATGAGAAAGTCATCCATGGATTTGAAACGATCCATCATGCCTCACTGGCTTCTCAGGACTTCTTGGAGTCAGATTTCTCACGTGAAAACCATGGAAACCTTCTGAGTGAGTTTGGAAAAATTACACTCTCTTGGCCTTAGAAGAAGGAAATGGCAAACTTCCCCTGAAGAAATATTAACAAGAAAATCTTAGCATAAGAGAAGGTGGCTATAATTTGGAGTTGTACTAAAGGCACACTACAACAAAAATAGGAATCACATGGTGAGACAGCACATACACATGGAATTGGCTGGTGGACTATTTCATCATTCAAGAGGACATGGTTGGGAGAACTTTAGCAGGGGATCAGGAGAAGCCATGAGGAAGAGAAGTCAATTACAACCCCAGTCTCCCTTTTTCCAGCAGTGTCAAACTTTTCAGAAAATTCACATGCAGGAAAGGTTTATTATTTCATGATTTTCTTTATTAAGAGAATTAGCTGCGAATTTCCATTGCCCACAAAGAAGAGCATGAGACCCACACCCATGTTTTAAACACAATCCATCATGCCTCTTTTTTGTTTCTCAGAATTTGAAATCAGATCTCCAAAGAGAGGAAAGTAAAGAGCAGTAAGGAAAGAAGGTGAACGTCATTGCAAGAGGCAGGCACAAAACTTCAGGCTTTAATCTTGGCAAAGAGAGGAAAGGAGGTCATCAGACAGGTCTTCAAAGGGATGTCGGTGGCTCTGAGATTGTTCTGGTTAATGGTACATCCCTGTTGTTCCTTGGAGAGTTTAACTCCCAGAGCTTCAATGACCGCAACATCCACAACATCCCGAGGAACCGTTATTCCCAGAGCTGAGGTAATAGATGCAGGGGGTGCAGCAAGAGGAACCACAGCAAGGGGAACAGCAACAAGGAGAACAACATGTGGAGCAACCACAAGGGGAACAGCAGTTGTTACAACCACACGGTATACAGCAAACCATCATGGATCTGCCATTGTTAGAAGACCCACAACATCCATGACCCATCTTTGAGGAGGGAGGGTGAAGCTAGAAGAAAGGAAAAAGGAATTATATTTGTGTGCTTTCTTACTTATATACGCAAATTGAGAGTTCCTCAAGTGGCTTGTTAGCTGCTGATTTAACTCCTGCAGAAAATATCTTCTGTTGGAGCCTAACCTCCAATGGTAGGCCCTAGTAGGCTTACTGGCATTGACAGCAACGCTTCCCACAGTGCCCTGCTGTACTTTGGTGCCAGAGGCTCCTAGGGTGTTGACTTGGCAACTTGACCCTATCGTTTTGCAATGACTGGGAGAAAAATGAGGATGAGCTGAATGTGTGATGCAAGATGTCAAGTTTGGAAACTGACAGTGGACCTTTTAGCCAGATAGGAAGATATCCTAGCAAGGCCTGAACAATAAACCATACATATTGATTTCAGAGTTCCTCTACTGTCCTGTGTCGGAATAGCTAGGATCAATCACATTAAATGGGCAGTAAACATCTAGTAACAACCTCACACAGAACAAATCATGAGACAGATGAAGAAGCTGCTGAGTCCTTAGAAAAACAGGCAAACTTTCCCTCCAGAAACAGGATAGATCTCTCTCTGAATTTAGTGGAGGTTAGAATGAAGCCATCTAGCACAAGAAAGCTCAAGCTCTTATCATAGTAGCAATGCAATCCTATACATGTCTATTTAAAAGTAACTCTCATGCAACTTGGGTTGGGGCAACATGCTGCCCTCTAGATGTTGTCAGACTGCAAATCCCAGCAGCCTTACCCTGTGCATCCAATGGATGAATGGTGGGAGTTGCAGTCAAACAATATATTTTGGGCTGCAAAATTCCCACTCTTGACCTGTAGGGTGACAGGCAATGACATGCCTTGTTGGATTTGAAGTAAGACAAGAGGACATGGAGGTGATTACTCCAAAGTAAGTTAAATTTAAATAGAAAAACCTACAGAGAATTTGGGTTAATCACAATTCTGGTACAAGTTTAATACAGCTTACCTTTTTCAGCAGTTGGTAGAGTGGTGAGTTTAGGAACCTGAAGATTGAATGAAGGGGACTAAGGTGGTAGACCTTTTATACAGGTCTGTGTCCTGTTTCGGAGGAAGTGAGGCATTGCAGAAAGATGGTCATCTCATCATTAGCTAAGGATATTGTCCACCTCCATCATTATTTGGTGCATGACCTGGTCCAGAGATCTAATTTTAATGCTTTGTCACAAAATGCATGATTACACCTAATAACAGTGTGATGCCCAGCTGTGACCCCAGGGCACTTTCTGTTATTACGGATATAGGTAGTTCTATGCCCAGAGCTGCTAAGAAGAATGCATTAACTCAAAGCCAAGTCTGTTGCTCCAGAAAGATCTGATTCATCATGGTGTGTGCCATGTTCACATGTACTACATAGCATGGAATTATAATCTGTGCCTGTTCACCCTCAATTTATTATTTCCACTATGGCAGTGAATAGCAAGCCTACCTGGGAAAGAAGGCAATCTGCCTTTGACAACTTCTAGGAGAGTTCTGTGGTGTAACTCATCTGTTTTGAGGAATTTAAGGCCATTTCCACCCTACACTGTTATAGTGCTGCTATTCCACCTTCAACATCCTGTGGAATTCTTGGGTCTGTAGAACTCTCTGGCTGACAATTTGAAATGCCCCTTCCTAAGCTGCAAATCTCAGGATTCCACAGGATGTTGAAAGTGCAGTAATAGCCCTAGAACAGTGTAGTGTGGACATGACCTTAGTCTTTGCCAACTTCTTTCAGACACGCAAGAACAAAACGATTTAAACTGTTCTCCCTATTGGGCAAAATTATATAATTTTAAATGTGTTTATTGCTTATTTCCTTTAATGTTTCAGGACTTCCTGTAAAGTCATTAATGACCAGAATAAAACATATGAAAAAAAAATTGGTAGGTTTTGAAGTTTTTTGTTTTGTTTTCATTTTTTTTTTTTTTAAAGGGATTTGTTTGTGTAAGTTTATTGTGTTTTTCAAAAAAGAGCTCTACCCTAACTTATTATTAATATCAACTAGGAAACCTATCCTCAACTATTTCTCCCTTGCACATTAAGATGAATAATCATGGTGTTTTTATATTGCTGCCATGGCAATATTATCTACAAGTTCAAATGACCTGAAGTATTGTTATTCTCTGCAGGAAATCCATCTTCAACGCAGAAAATTGAGGGTGACAAGGTTATATAAAAGCAGACATTTTTCACTATCGAATAATGGCTACTCAGCACTTTATGATGGTCAAGAAGCAGGAGGAAAAAAAATTCTGGTTTTATTACGAGATGCGTCGTGTCTAGATCAAGGGAAGTACAGCTTGAGCATCCCTGATCTAGGAATCCAAAATGCAAAACCTTTTTTTTAAAAAAACGCAAAGCTTTCTGCAACCAGATGCTTACTTTCTGCCTCCAAGGTGGCCATTGAGATGTTCCTGCTTGTTCATCTCTCAGATCCTCCATCTCGCTCCAGCCTTGTGTCTCATACACAAGAAGTGAATGAGCAAGATGTGAGACTGGAAAGAGACGTGACGATCGGTGAAATGGCGGGAACCAAAACATAGCTGTCATGTCTGGCCCTAAACCACCACCCTTGGGAACACTCAGATAGGTGGAAACACGTGTAGACAGAAATGTCCTGTTATTGGAAATATGGTTTGAATCAAAACATTACTTAAAGTGGCAGAAACTGACCAGCGTTCTCCTGAACAAAGAATATATATAGGTTCAAGCAAGAATTATTCAGCTTGTCTTACACTGATTGGTTGAATCTACATGTCTCATTCATTCAAAGGTCTCTGATGGTATCCAAACCCGGCATCCTCTGCCCACCATTTGCTCTCTCTTTTATTAACCTCCTCCTCCTCCCGTCCAGCCTGTCTAAGGCTAATTCTCTCAGCCCATCCTTATGGTTCCCTTTGGTGCCACCTGTATCCCAGTCTTGCTGTCTAGAGCTAGATCATGAAAAAACCTTCAAAGGCCCATTTGGGCATTTGGCTCCATCTAACACCCCAATGAACTTCTATCTGTTTATTACCTTCAGTGTCCCAACTTATCAAGCTATATACTATCCCCATTAACCAAGATTAATATCAAGTACTAATGATGCCTGCTCAATATATAGCCATGTCTACTGCAATAACAGAAGATTAACATTTACACCTGCTTTCTAGGTAATCAGTATACCTGTACTATTGTATCTATATTCAAGCGAGCAAAGCACACTATAATCTTTCCAAATATGATTAACAGCAGTTACTAACTAGACCTGCTCACCAAATAGCAGGATAAGAAAAATACATATAATTTCACAGTGACATAGTTTCATATGCCGTAGGGCATTACTTAACACTGCATAATAACCTCCCAGGATCTCAATTCTCATACACTATCGACAGAGGACCCCTACCATATGCTTGTGACATACAGTATTGTAAATGCTAACATATTTACTAAGCAATCATCATTACAATTCATGTCATGAGGAATTCTGACATGACAATAGCGTTCTTCATGAATCCATGCCTCTTGACATTTCATCGGTCCTCATGTCTCTCTCCAGCCTTGGGTCTTGTTTGTTTGCTACTTGTCTTGTGTATGAAATGGTTAGTGGCCGTACACCTCCATGCTTTGATACTGTAACTGTGATTTAAGCATAAACTTTGATAGTACTAGATATCCCTTTGTGATATCAAATAATTTGACCTTTCCATGGCACCTTGGTGTATGTATCTGTAAAAGGATCTTCAGGACACAAAACAAGGCACAGTCGTTTTATGACAGGATCTCAGGCAGGCACTTCAAAGCCTTGATTGTTGTTCTGAGGATCTACTTCCTTCACCTCACTAGGTGCCTGATTTGCACCTGATTGATCTACCACGGATGTTGATCCACTTCTAAGCCTTTTGGTGCATTTCAAAGCTAACTTTGTTTTTAAAGTTTATGACATGAATCTCAGGCACAATTTCTGTTATAAAAACCCCTAATTCTGATAGTTGAGTGAGCCGCATTTTGGATTTCAACCCGCTTTGCTGACATTTGTATAGCGAGCTCCCAAGGAATCTACTAAGCCTCATTTCCTTCAGCTGTCCAGGACTACGTGATCAGGTGTCATATAATTCATTCCTAAAATTCATTTCCCTCTCCTGCCTACTATTTAGTTAGTGGTGTGTTTGGTTGTCTTATATGTTGCTTTTCAATAAAACATTAACTGGTTTATTTTGTAAATTGCATGGCTCATTGACCTGACTCTGTAAACTCAGGGCTAAAAAGACCCCCGCTACAGTTACCCTACCTCTTGGCTAACCAGCAAGTGAGCTCTAGTTAATTTCCCATCTGTGTTAATATTTGGATATTTGGGTGTCCTTTCCAGCACCCCTAAATACAGGGTAACAATACGGTTTAATTGGCAAAATATATTAATTGGCAGATATGTTTAATTGGCATAAAATATAAATTAAACACACTTATGCCTGAAAAGCCATGTGGAGAAGGGACCCTGGCTGGAAAGCAGGCTGAAGGTAACCCCAGCATGGCAAGGACGTAGGTTCACTGAAGAATTAGCCAAGAAAGCCTGACTTTATGGCTCTGAGCTAATCCTCTCAACAAAAACAATAGTCAAACTGCTCAGGTGCAGGCAAGCACCCCTGCTGTGCATTTCCTATGAAAGCCTTCCAAAGTCCTCCTTCCTAGCACAAACATCTCCCACATTCCTGTCCTCAACACAGAGCTGGCATGTAGTCATCAAAGCCTTTGTCACCCACATGGAAAATCATCAACATATTTCCCTCACACATTAAAAACATCAACTCCACCCTGCAAGCTCCACTGTTTGCCCAGGAAGAGAGTCATCAACACCTGATGTCTTCAGGACAGGTTTTTGGGTATAAAAGGCCCTGATTTTGGGCTCTTTAACACAATACTTCAATTTCAGAGAACCACACTATCTCTCTGACTTTTGATCAGTATTTCCTTGGGCACAGGCACAAGCCACCTTGCTTTTCTCCACTTCCCTTCAGATGGTAACTGTCATCCAATCTTTTCTATCTCCACTATCCATTTTCCTCCTTACTTTTCAGTTAGCCATGTGTGTTTGTGTGCATGTGTGACAATTTGTGTGTGTGTGTGCATGCGCATTTCCCCCCAATAAAACACAGTTAAAATTGAACTTTGAGTCTTCTGGTTGGTCTCCTTAGTAGTGATCCCATAGACACTGGTGGAAAGTCTCGCTGAGTTACTCTTCTCTCCTTACCTTATATTTTACAATCCATTAATTCCCCATTTTTACATTTCAATTGGAAACACAAATAAGGACTTTTAGAGATTCCATGTATTTTGGGGTAACAAGATGTGAGACTATAGACAGACTGAGGATCTTAGAGAAATAAGGGACCTGCTTCCTGCAATCAAATACATATACACAAAGTACTGCATGGGATTACTGGGCTTCTCCTGTACAGGCTTTTCTGGATTAGGGGTGTTCAACCTCTGCTTCCTTTGATCGGGACACTCTGCTCATGGTGATAAAACCAGAAATTTTTTCTCCTGCTACTTGACTGTCCCAAATTGTTATGTATGTTTTTCAGTTTTTGTAATACCTTTGATTTGCATATCAATAAAATACATAAAATAAAGTACTGTACAGGAGAACTCCAGTACTCCTATACAGTACTCTGTGTGTGTGTGTGTGTGTGTTTGAATGCAAGAAGTAGGTCCCTTATATCTCTCAGGTCCCCAATCTCTCTCCAGATTCACATTTCATACACAACTTCCAACTTAGAGGTGGCAGTCTTTCTCCAGCCTTGCATCAAATACATGAATGAAATTGCCCCTTCACATGCCTCTTTCAATCTTCACAGTGCAGATAGGTGTGGAGCTGGGAAAATGCAACATTAAAGCTGCATTTTTTTTTCCAGTCCACCATTTAGATTTTGAGGTTCCTGGGGTTTTCCTTTGATGGTCTGTTTTTTTTAAAAAAAATATGGATCTTGCCCTCCCCATGGAGTGTTCTGTCACTTGTGCTGTTTTTGAAAAAATTAGCACTTTTCTCAAGTGGATATTGAGGCTTAGGTCAAGTTCAAAAGGGTAGTCCATTACCTTGATGAGGCGAGGCTGGTACTGAGCAGTGCACTGCCTTGATGGGGGTATTTTATTCCATCACAGAAGACTCAGGTGTACCTTTAGCTTATGAAGAGACTAAGGTATAGCCACTTCATTAGTTCTAATCTAAGAAGCTATCGATGCAGACACTACCAATGAATTCACTGCATGGCAAGATGAAAACTGACAAGTGGCTGGTAAACTTGAGCCTTTGCTGCAGGGCTTAAGCAATGTTTGGCTGTGTTAGGTCCAGGGCAGACCTGGCAATAAACCAGCAAGAGAACAAGGCTTTCTCACAAGACTGGGGTGTGTGTGTGTGTCCAAAACAAAGTCCAGGTACCAGAATAAACAAATTCAAAGGGCAAAGCCAAGTCTTGGTCAAACAGGCAGAGGTTCAAGGTAGTCTGGATGCAAGAGAACATGGTGCAGGGCTTCAACAATTGGAAAGATCAGTTGCTGACCCTGGAAGGAACAGGCCAGCTGAGAGCCTTGTATCTTACTGATGCTGTTGCTACAGGTGTTCCTTCATTAGAGCTCATTTGTTACTTAAACGTGCTCAGCAGCGCAGCCCTTCTTTCTGACATCATCTGTCTTGCATGGTAAGAGTCTGAGTTGCCTCATCCTCTGATATTTGTTTGCCTTGCTGAGGTCCCCGCTGTTGTTTGTTATCTTCTCCTGGGGAAATGTCTGCCTCTGGGGAAACTTCTGCCTTAGACTCAGAACCTTCCAGCTCCTCCTCCCTATCAAGGTCTCCAAGGCAGGGCATGACAGGCTGCTTGTCTGTCACTCCAGTTATGGGGTGGCCCTCTTTCATGCAGCAACATTGACTGAGTTTTTTTTTTGTGTGTGTGTGGGGGGGTTACATGTTACCAAATTGGTTGTCTCATGCAGAGGGATAAGTCTGGCAGAGGTCTGGCATTTCTAGATTTAGCAATTGGGGAACAAGATGTATTAGATGTTCCAAAATTGATCAGAAAGGGATGAGGGAAAAGGTGCAGTTGGGATTGTGTTCTGACTCAGCTCTGTGCTCTGTCCATACTCTGCAGTGATATCTGCAGCTGAGGAGGGGGACAGACCAGGATTGCTGTTTTGTCATATTGACTTTACAACTTCCACGAGATATCAGTTTTGGACAGTTACCTCAGAGGCCTCGCAGTTCCTGGGCCAAACTGGGGTTAAGTTTGGCACCCATACATTTAGGATTGGACATGGCTTCCCTGCATCTTTGATGAGCTTCGGCCCACTGGAATCCAGTACATTGGGCATTGCAAATATTCTACAGCAAAGAGGTGCATGTGTCCTCTTAACTTCTGAGATTGTTGTGCTCAACTAACTTTGTTCCTGTTTCTTTTCTATTTAGAATCACAGAGTTGGAAGAGACCACAGAGACCATCCAGTCCAACCCCCTGCCATGCAGGAACACACATCAAAGCAATCCCAACAGATGACCATCCAGCCTCTGCTTAAAAACCTCCAAAGAAGGAGATTCCACCACACTCCACTGAGGCAGCAAATTCCACTGGCAGACAGCTCTGACCATCAGGAAGTTCTTCCTGAGATTCAGGTGGAATCTCCTTTCCTGCAGCTTGAATCCATTATTCCTTGTCCCAGTCTTTGAAGAAGTGGAAAACAAGCCCGCTCCCACCTGAACCTGACATCCCTTCAAATATTTAAACATGGCTATCATGTCCCTTCTTAACCTTCTCTTCTGCAGAGTAAACTTACCCAGCTCCCTAAGTTGCTCCTCATAGGGCATGGCTTCCAGAACCTTCACACATTTGGTTGACCTCCTCTGAACACACTCCAGCTTGTCAACATCCTTCTTGAATTGAGGTGCCCAGAACTGGACACCGTATTCCAAATGAGGTCTAACCAATGTAGAATACTGCAATACCATTACCTCCCTCGATCTAGACACCATACTCCTATTGATGCAGCCAAGAATTGCGTTGGCTTTCTTGGCTGCCGCCTCACACTGCTGACTCATGTGTGGCTTGTTTTCTACCAAGACTCGTAGATCCCTTTCAAATGTATTGTTATTTTATGTATTAGATTCCAGGTGGTATGAAGCCAGATGGCAGATCTGATTTGCAGCCACAATATGGTGTCCTGGGCAATGCAGCAGGTCCAAAGTTGACATTTTGGGGCTCAGCTGGGGCTGAGTGATGTTTCCATTGTGGAGGGGCTTGGAAGAAGAGGCCCCCAGTGGAGTGGTCTGTTGTGTATTTTGTTTGAGGAACACACTGGGCCTCCTTCTGATGTTTTAGTTATTAGCTTTGGTGAGAATGACTTTGGTTTGCTAAAACACAAGTCCTTAGTTTTATAAGCCTTAGAGTTTCCCTTGCTTTTTTCTGCCATTTTGCCCCACTAGATATGGCATAGAGAAGGTAATCCCAAACAAGTGGGCCTTTTTTCATAGAAAGGTCAACAGGGAACTTTGTAATGCCATGAATATTGGGCTGGATCACTTTCTCCTGCATCCTGCCATAGCTTTCTGATGGCCAAGAATCTACAGGGCATTCATTTGTCAGAAGAGGGGAATATGTTATTCCCAGGAGAGTTATTACAGAGAGTGAGGACTGTGTTGACCAGCCTGCTGGAGAAAAAGTATTAAGTAGATGTTTGTCTGTTGCAGATAGTGGGAGGACAATGTAAGTCTTTGGTGATCACTTTTGGCACTCCTTTAGTATAGGGTAGGACTCTGAAACCTCCCCTTATATGGTTCTGGAGCCTGGGGTTTTTGGCCACATTTGAGGTTAACCTGGGATCCGGGTTCTCACTTGGAAGAGTTCTGGGGCTGGAGTTTCCTGAGTTAACTTCCAAATATGGCTGGCCAGGGAGAAACCCATAGTATTTTGGATTACCCTTAGGGCTGAGGTGTTTTGTCCAAGGGATTGCTGAGGAGATGTCAAAGAGGTTGACACCTAGGCTTCAGCTGGACTCACACGAGGTTGTTCCCCAACCCTGCCCCACTTCATTTCCAGGTGAGCACACCTTAAATGCCTTAATACCTTATTTGACCCAGTCTTATGGGTTTGGTCTTGATATTCCATGGCTGGTTATCAGTATGATTTTATGACTGCTTGGGCACTTCCTTAAAGTATGGATAGGAATAGTTTTTAAGAAGCTTCAGAGAACAGGAGAGAGAAAAAGAATTTCTGTAAGATTTCTTTTATTTAGGGAACAGTCTGGAAATTTCCAAACTCTACAGAGAAGAGGATAAGAACTGTATGCATGTCTTATATGCAATCTAATACGATTCTTTAGTTTCTTAGGACTTCTTGGAATCAGATTTCCAAAGAAAGACCCATGGAAACCTATTAGGTGACCTTGGGCAAATCACATTCTATCAGCCTTAGAAAAAAGGAATAGCAAAACTCCTCTGAAGCAATCTTACCAAGAAAATCTTACTGTAGGAGAGGGTCACCATAATTTTGAGTTGACTAAGAGACACTGCAACAAAAATAGGAATGACATAGTGACACAACACATATACTTGGAATTGGCTAGTGCCAGTTCACTGCCACTGGTCAAGAAGACTTCAGCAGGGGATCAGAGAAGAGAAGTCAGTTATGAGTCCCAGCCCCTTTCATTTCTGCAGTGTCAAATTTTTAAGAAAACTCAAACCCAAGAAAAAATTTTATTTCATGATTTCCTTTATTAAGAGAAGAATCTGGGAACCTCCATAGCCCAGGAAGAAGAGAATGAGACCTACAGCCCTGTTTTCAACACAATCCATCATGCCTCTCTTCTGTTTTTCAGGATTTGGAATAAGATTTCCAAAGAGAAGAAAGTAAAAAGAAAGAGAGACAGAAGGTGAACGCTATTGCAGGAGACAGGCACAAAGTTTCAGCCTTTATGCTTGACACAGAGGAGAGAAGGTGGTCATCAGACAGGTCTTGAAAAGAATGTCAATGACACTGAGATTGTTCTGACTGATGGGATATCCATGTTGTTCCTCACTCAGTTTAACTCCCAGAGCTTCAGTGACCACATCCACAACAGGAGTAATTGTTACTCCCAGAACTGAAGTGGTAGATGCAGGGGGAACAGCAGCAGGGAGAACAGCAGCAACAAGGGGAGTAACAGCAACAAGGGGAATAACAGCAAGAGGAGTAACAGCAAGGGGAGTAACAACAAGGAGAGTAACAACAAGGAGAGTAACAGCAAGGGGAGCAGCAGGAGTTACAGCCACAAGGAATACAGCAAACCATTATTGAGCGGCCATTGTTGGAAGATCGACAGCATCCACAGCAACCCATCTTTGAGAAGGTAGGGTGAGGCTACAAGAGAGGAAAGAAGAATTATCTTTGTGTTCTTTATTAATTATATACACTTTGTGAGGTTCACCAAAGGGCTTGTTAGCTGTTGATCTACGTCCCAGTTAATGAGGCCCTGCAGAAAATAACTTATGATGGAGCCTGTCCTCTAATGGTGGGCCTGGGTTGGTTTAGTGGCCTTGGATAGAAGTGCTTCCCGCAATGCCATGGTGTACTCTGGCACCAGAGATTCCTGGTAAATTGAAGTGTCAACCAGGCCCAATTGCTTTGCAATAATTGGGGAAAAATGGGGACGGTCTCAGTGTGTGTTGCAAGATGGCAAGTTCTGAAGCTGACTTTGGACCTCTTGGCCAGATAGGAAGATGTCCTTAGAATCATCGGCCATTTCTGCACTAGACTGTTAGATTGCTATTATTCCACTTTCAACATCCTATGGAATCCTGGGGAGTGCAGTTTAGGGAGGAGCTTTGAGGCTTCTCCCTAAACTGCAAACCCCAGGATTGCATAGAATGTTGAAAGTAGAATAATAGCAATCTAACAGTCTAGTGCAGAAATGGCCATAGAATCACAGAATGATAGAATTGGAAGAGACCAGTGGGGTCATTACAAGGCCTGAACTAAATAATACATGCTGATTTCACATAATTCCTCTATTGTCCTTTTTCAGGTGTAACTAGGATAAATCCTAATATGAAAGCAATAAAACAATCCATAACAATTTCATAGAGAACAAACACATGGGGCAGATAGAGGGCCTGGTGGGTCCTCAGTGAGGGCAGCATAAAAATCTTTCTGAAGATAGAACTCTCTCACACACTCTCTGAATTTGGAGGGAGATGGGAAATAAAGAGGTCAAGTACTTTTCAGATGTGTAAAATTAGCAGTGCAATCTTATACATGTCTACTTAGAAGTAACTCTCACTGAGATCAGAGACACTTCTTCCTAGGAAAGGGAGTATACCTTGAGTTGGGCATCATGCCACCCTCCAGATGTTATTGGACTACAAATCAGCAGTCCTAACCAGCATAAGCAATGGGGGGAGTTCTCAGAGTGGTAATTCATCATAGAATCATAGAATCATAGAATCATAGAAATGTAGAGTTGGAAGAGACCACAGGGGCCATCCAGTACAACCCCCTGCCATGCAGGAACACCAATGAGGACCATTTCCACACTACTGTGTTAAAGTGCTGCTATTCCACTATCAACCGCCTATGGAATTCTGGGGTTTGTAGTTTAGGGAAGGTCACTTTGAATTCTCAGCCAAAGAGCTCTTTGGTCTCAGTAAACTACAACCCCCAGAATTCCACAGGGCATTGAAAGTGTAATAGCAGCAGTTTAATACTGTAGTGTGGAAATGGCCGGCTAAAACATTCCCACTGTAGGGTTATGGAGGAACAGCTTACAACAGCCCTTCTTATTAGGCAAGACAGAACTTAGAGATGAACACTCCCAAATAAGTTGAATATGATTAGAAGAATTTGCGGAGCAACTGGGTTAGTCAAAAGAAGACTGGGGCAAGTTTAGTACAGCTTACCTTGTTCAGTTGTAGGTAGACTGGTGAGTATAGGAAGCTGAAGTTTGAATGAAGAGGACTGGGGTGTTGGACCTTTTATACAGGTCCACATCCGGTTTCCAAGGGAAGTGAGGCATTGCCAGAAAAATGGTCAGCTCTTCATTAGCTAAGAAGATTGTCTACCTCCATTTGGGAAAAATATCATGATCTGGTTGGTCTGCCCAAAAAGTCTCATTTTAGTGTTATGTAAGAAAATGCATGATTACACTTAATAATAGTGTGATCCACAGCTGTAACCACAAGGCACTTCCAGTATTACGAATAAGAGTAATTCTGTTCACAGACCTGCTTACAAGAATGCATTTGCTCACAGCCATGTCTGTTGCTCCGAAAAGATCTGATTCATCATGGTGTGTGCCACGTTCATGTGAATTTTTCTACATGGAATTATATTGGACAGACATTCTGAATTTCCTGTTTCTGTTATGGCTGTGAGCGCCAACCCCATTTACTGAAGAAAACAAGTTCCCTTGAGAACTTCCAGGAGAGCAAAATGTAGTTCATCATTATGTGGAAATTTTAAATTCTCAATGAGGATGAGAAATTTGGAAAATGTTCTCTATAGTTCTACCCATATGACAGATAAACTGGAGAATCAAGAAGGAGGTCAATGGGCTGGAACATGCAAGCAAGTAAGATGATCAAAGGTGTTGAAGCCAAGCCTCATGAAAAACAGCTTAGGGGGATTGGTATGTTTAGCACAGAGGAGAGGAGATTGAAAGGCAACATCATTTTTTTTAAAATATCTGAAGGACTTTCATGAAGAAGATGGAGCCACCTTGTTTTCTCCTGGTCAACTTATTAGAACATGAAGCAATGAATTCAGACAAGAAACAAAGAAATTCCACCTAAAGATTATGAAGAACTTCTTGTCAGTAAGAACTATTCTACAGTGGAATAGATTGTCTGATTGGGTGGTGGGTTCTCTTAAAATCATAGAACCATAGAATCATAGAGCTGGAAGAGACCACAGGGGCTTTTTTGGCTGCTGCATCACACTGCTGACTCATGTTCAGCTTGTGGGCAACCAAGACTCCTAGATCCCTATCACACGTACTAGTATCCAGCCACGTGTCCCTCATCCTGTATTTGTGCATGCCTAAGTGTAGGACCTTAAATTTCTCTCTATTGAAATTCATTTTGTTGGCTTTGGCCCAGCTTTCCAATCTCTCAAGGTTATTTTGAATTTGGAGGTCTTTCAATATATTTCAGATGTTCCTGCACGGCAGAAGGTTGGTCTAGATAGCACTTGTGGTCCCCTCCACCTGTATGATTACTTGGTGACGAAACATATTTACATCCAACCAACATTGTCTAATCTGGACAGCAGGTACCCAGTAGTTCCATATATGAAGTTTGGCAAGCAGTGCCTGAGTGCAGAGGTCTGCCCACTAAAGTCAGAAAGCAGTAATGGTCCACAGGTGTGCATGGGAAAAGTTCCTTTTTCACCAGAACTTCTGAGATGGTTGCCTCCTCCATTCTCAATTTCTAGAACCCAGAACTGGACATAGGTGTTTTGGTAGAACGTAACACTTTGCCAGTGGTTTCTGCTTCGAATAACCTACTAGCCAGAACTTGAAAAATGTAAAAGGAATCTCACAGCTTAACTTTCAAACATCAAGAAATGTAACCCAGTCTTTAATGCATTAATTTGCTAGATGGCTAGAGTTTAGAGAAGTGTTGCTGTTGTTGGCTGAAATTCTACATCATGGCCTACATTCATTTATGAATCTGTAGTTACATTGCAGAAGCTCAACAAAATCTTGTTAGTGAGTTGGGAATATGTCTATCTGGGCACTGGCAAGAGTGTTCTGATGTACATTGAGTGCTCCTGATGAGCATCAAGACCTTCTAATGCTCATCAGACACTTCAGATGTGCACTGGACATTTCTTATATTCACTGGGCAATTGTGATGTACATTGGACACTTCTAAGCTGTATCAGGCACTTCTTTTCAAAGATTTAATATTTATTAATTTAAGTACCGAAATATAAACAGACCAATTCACAAATACAGAGGAAGAAAAAAAGAAAAGAACAAAAGAAGAGGTAACAAATTACACACAAACAACATATATGTATAACTAAAACTAAAAGTAAACTAAATTGAACTAAACTAAAACTAAGATATAATAACAAAACCTATTACTAAAAAACTGATCTCTTACAATAAACACACTCTACCTACACTAACTAAAACTCAAAAGAACTGTGATCCTCCATATGGACGGTAATTGTATCTTCATGCCCTGGATAGCTCACAATTCACAAACTTCATTCTGAGATAGTCAGCCACGTTTACTGGTAGCAAAGCAAGCAACCCAGCACACTTTATCCAAAGCTGCTGAGACTAAAGCATACATGGTGGTTACAGGTTTTATACCTTTCCTTACAAATTTGGGCATGCAAAGCTGTGATTGGAGGGAGTCACCCCATCATACAAGAAGCTTCCCAGAGTCTCAGTTGTTTATCCTTCATCCTTGAGGCTGGAACATGTTTCCTGCCTTCTTATCTCAAAGGATTTCTGACTGTCACAATACTTTTTGCTACTTACATCTCCCCCTTTCCTGGATACACTGGAACAATGAGCAATAAAGCAATAAATCATCTGATGCATTGGGATACACAAACAAGCTACAAACAGAGACATAGGCCATTTCCACAGAAGAGGGGAAGGAGTGGTTCACCGGGTGTCAAAGAGTGTTTTTTTTTTAAATTCCAATTAAAAACTGTGCTACCTGCACACACCCCACTTACATCATACTACCTTGGAGAAAAGTGGTTGTTGAATCTGCAACAGCAAGTCCCTGGTCACTCCCATCCCCTCCCTTACCCCGCCCCGCCAACTCCAAACTGATCTTTGAAAGTAAGCTGTCAAAGCTGTCAAATTAAAAGATTGCTACTTTGCAAAGTAAATGCTAAGGCTAACACATGAATGTTATCATGGCAGCCTGAAAACCTGAAAGAGAGAAAAAAAAGAGCAACAATGTTACAGTATGTTTGTTGATGCGAGAAATTAGTGATGCCTTAGCACTCTCTTCCCGCTGTCCATTTAACACCTGGAAGACAGCCTGTCCTTTGACAGCTGAAGAGAGATAAGGATGGAAATGAGAGCCTGGGAACACCTCTAGCCAGCAACTTCTCCCCTTTGAATCGATGTTATATTTCTGCACGTGAGGGAAAACAAAGCAGAATCAGCTTGAGAGATTTACATCGGGGTGTTTCCAGTTTTACAATACAGTGGTTTCTCATCACATTGAACTGTGCTAGCAGCTGAAAACATGCAGAACCATGAGGGGAATTATGACGCCAAACGGATAAAATGTGCAGATGAGAGGATGAGAATTCGAGGCAACTCTGGTGTATCGACCTTGTGCGGAAATGGCCATAGTTGCAACTAACAATTGGCATTCAATACTTTGTAATGCTCTAGCTGATTCTAGCAATGACTTAAGCTCATTACAAGATCTATTCTAATACACATCTAGTGGATCCTTTATGACAGCAGCCACACATTCTGACACATACTTTTTCTATCATTACATTCAATTTACTAGAATGACTTATAATCATAATCCAAAATAATTCTGATGCATTTCTGATGCACATTGCATAGTTTTGCTTTAAAAAAAAATAATTATAAGAAAAGAAAAAAAAACAAGAAAAATACATAATATGATAAACATAAAAGTGAAAGGAAAAAAATACAACAAAAAATTGCTTACATTTCTATTTCTCTCCAAATCTATTTACATAATATTACTTATTTAACGTATTATAAATCACACTGATTATATATTTTGACTGTGTATGTCTGAATCTCATTCTCATAATAACATTGATTTTATTTATTCCCATAATTAAAATTTTTAAAAAAAATATACTATTAGCAATTTCGTCCTTATTTCTATCCTTTTCAAACTAAATTTAACCTATTACTATTACTATGTGTACCCCATCCCCAGAGCCAATTATATCTCAAATTACTCCACTTTCCAAAATTGTAACTCTGCTTGTGGATGTGTAACACCTTCCTCTTTTACTAACACCTTTTCCACAAATATCTTCCATACTGATTCAAAATCACTCCTTTTCATTATACTTTTTTCAACATTAATTCCACATGTTAACTTATCATTAATCACAATTTTCCATACTTCTTTATACCAATTGTCTATTTGAAAATCTCTTTGAAGTTTCCATTTTCTTGATATAGCTGACTTTGCCTCAGTTAATAAATTTGTAATTAGATCCTTCATTTCCTAGGTACAATTAATATTATCATATATAGATAACCATGCTATACCAGGACATATTTCTAAATTAATTTCTGTTATCTCTTTTATCTCTTTAAACACTGTTTGCCAAAATTTCTGTACACATTCACAATCCCACCACATATGAATATAAGTACTAATTTCTTGGCAACCTCTCCAGCACAGCCTTGAATCATTCTTATCTATGTGAGTTAACCTGCACAGTTTTGCTATGATCCAGCACTTCCTAGCTATGATCTGGATGTAAACTGTGAGTGTCCTGTTGCACATTGGTGCACATTCCACACTGGTGTCATGGCACATCAGTCTGCATGGGCTATCATTGTGCAACAACTGACCAGATGTTGTAACATCATGTCAGCCCATACAGACATTGTGAAATGTGTCAGTTCTGAAAAACAGGTGAATTTTCTGAAAATTCTAAAGCAGGATTTCACAACCAGGGTTCCCTGGAGCCTTAGAATTCTGTGAGAAGTTGCTACTGTTCCTATGAGAGCATTTTTTATTTTTTAAAAACTTTTTTTTTATCTGTATATATAAATTATTTTTGCAGATTGACTGAGACCTGAAATTCTTTCAAGAGTTCCTTTAGGGCAAAAAGATTGAGAAAGGTTGCTTTCAAGTTATCACATAGAATTGCTGAAAATGACCATAAGGAATTGATGTAATAAGAAGTGGTGAAGTAAAGTTGTTCAGTGTCCTATATATTCGTCCAAATAGGGAATTTTCACTTTGTTGCTGAAAGTCTAACCCATTAGAACAATCAAAGCACATCACATTAATTATCAAGGTATTTCCAAGACCTTCTCCTAACTAAATTTCACCAAGTAAGTGATTCGAGGAAAGGACACTGCAGGTGAATAGAAGGAGGAATGGAAGAAGTGGGGGGCAAGTAAGGAATGAATTTTTTAAAAATGGAGATGTACGTGCTTGGGTTTTGGTCCATAGAGGAATAAGCTATAGGGAAGGCAGGCAAAGGCTTCATGATGCTGGGTATGAAAGCAAAGGGAGCAGTAGTATGACTTTGATATTAAAGGGAAAGATCAGACAGGGAAGGACTGTACAAAGACATGTAAGATAAATGCAGCACAATTCCTCATTTTCCTGAACATCATGATTTCTAAGACACGTGAAGCCCAATCATCCAGCTGCAATATTCCTGCAACTCAGCAATCAGTCCTTCTTAGTACCTTCTAGTTTGGGATGTGAATTGCAGTGTTATTTGTAGAAGAAGGGGAGGGGGAGAGATAATAACAGGAATGGAACTAACATCATGATGTAGGAGATGAGCAGCTGTTTGGCTTGTTAACAGAGGATAAGCAATTCTTCATAGATGCCTCACTTCGTAAGTAGAAGGTTGCTGAGGTGTATAGGAACTGACCTCATCACTGGCTTTAATGGATTCTTCTTACTTCTGATGGTGTTTGTCTGGAGTAGCTATCACTAACTGGGGAGAAGTCTCTGTCTCAGAACTTGGTTTTTGACATGGAGAAGAGTCCTGGGCAAAAATTGATTGCTGATTAACCAGGGAAATAATGAGATCAGACACAGAGATTGGGCCACTTTAGTTAATTTGAACCTATTTATTCTTTAGCTCTTGAGAGCTGCAAAAGGGGAGAGCAACCTAGTGTGAGGGCAGCTGAGGCAGGTGGTCTCGCTGACACTTACTCCCCAGTTTCTCCAGCAAAACATCTAAACTCAGAGGAAAGCTGTGTTGCTTCTCAGTCAGTCCACAAATGGAAGACCAATCCAAGATTTCCTCCCTCAAATCACAAGCCTTAGAGGATCTAGCTCTCAGGCCAGCCCCTACGAAGGTCTTCTTCCCACCCCCACCCCACCTCAGTTGCGTGATCTAAAGTGGCCATTCCAAAGTCTCTGGGTGCCGGATGTGTTCACCAGATTCCTACTTCTCTCTGTATTACTTGCCAAGTGCCTGTTTATTTAAGACATTGCCACAAGCCAGTTGCCACAGTCTCCAAACAATAGCATAAGGCAGGAAAAAAACCTGTAGAAAAGGGATATAATTCTTACACAGCCCTAAAGCAATCACAAAGCTTACACCATGTCGTAGGCATGGGGCAGGTTAACAAAATCAAGCAGGGACGGAGAGGAGGTTCAGCAGGGCTTTGTATCTTTGCTGACTCTTTCCCACATATTTTCTGAGCATGCTGTGACATATTTACATGGTTTCTTTTCCTTTGGAGACCAGCAAATGCATGTTCTTATTTCACTGCTGAGCAACACTGGAGGAGCAGGGGAAAAACATTTCTTCCAGACAATGAGTCTCTCCCTCCCTCCCTCTCTCTGCATTATAGTGCCATGGAAGAGAAAAACCAATGTTATGGATTCCTACCACTCTCTTTTGCATTGGTCAGACCCCACCTGGAATACTTAGTCCAGTTCTAGGCACTACAGTTCAGGAAGGATATTGACAAGCTAGAACATGTCCAGAGGAGGATGACCCAAAATGGTAAAAGGCCTGGAAACCATGCCCTATGAGGAACAGCTTAGGGAGCTGAGTATGTTTAGCCTGGAGAAGAGAAGGTGAAGAGGTGACATGATAGCTATGTTTAAATATTTGAAGTGATGTTGTATGGAAGATGGAGGAAGTCAGTTTTTCTGTTGCTCCAGAGACTGGTAATGGCTTCAAACTTCAGGTAAAAAGATTTCATCTAAACATTAGGAAGAACTTCCTTATGGTAAGAGCAGTTTGACAGTGGAATATGCTGCCTCAGTGGAGGGTGACGGAGTCTCCTTCTTCAGAGGTTTTTAAAGAGAGGCTGAATGGCCATCTGTAGGGAATGCTTTGATGGTATATTCCTGCATGGTAGGGGGTTGGACTTGATGACCCTTGGGGTCTCTTCCAACTCTATGATTCTACATAGGGCAGAAGTGTGGGTGGTCTGGCCAGTGGGCTACTTGCAGCACCTGAGATAATTTGTGTAGCTTTGGCCTACTTCTGCCAAACACAGTTCAGCAAACACTGTATTTAGTGGCAGTTTTACAGCATCTAGTAAGTCAACTGATTAGGTCAGCCTAAATGCCTTGAAGGTAACAGATACCACTTGATCTTGGAAGATAAGCAGGATCAGCCCTGGTCAGTACGTGAGCAGAGCACTGAGGAACATCAGATGCTGTAGGCTATATTTCAGAGGAAGGAATTAGCAAAACCACCTTGCCTAAGAAAATCCTATGATGCTCACGTGTTCATACATCCACCTAGATTCCTAGTTTATTTCTAACAGGGGATCAAAACTAGGTCCTGTAGGCTAAATTTCAGAGGAAGGCAATGGCAAACCACCTCTGAGTAGTCCTTGTCTAAGAAAGCCATGTGAATTTCATGTGGTGACCATAAATTAAGAGGCAGCTTATAGGTGAGTGTGCAAGCATATGAATACACAAACACACAGATGATAACAATGACACACTCACATATGGTCTAGTTAAAACAGCCAATTTAGTAATTTAGCCACTTGTCAAGTAAGAGACTTGTCACAACCCTGGGGCAAAATGAACACAAGAAACTCAGGAGACAGGTTGTTATTGTCTAGGACTGGAAATATGATAGAAAATGGAAGGTGGATAGAAGGCAATATTATATCGTAGAATGTATAATTTTTAATTTTATGTTAGAAAGAAGAATGGGCATATGGGTCAGTGGAATGAAGGTGATTGTCTAAGGAAGTGGGAGAAACTAATAGAAACAATTAAAGAAAGGAAGGGATGCAAAATTGTAGAAGATACAATTAATACAATTCCACAAATGAAAGCAAAACGGTTTTAAATAAAAAATGACTTTGTTCCCCTGGGGGTGAGAGAGAGAGAAGTGTTAAAGCAGTATTATATTTATTGGGAAAATTAATTTGTTGGTTGTGGATGGAGCACTTATAGTTTTGAACCAGTTCTCGGTTTTTTTTTTTTTTATTGGTATGTGTATCAATGTTAACAAGGAATAATAAGAAAGAAAGAAGTAATCATAGAATCATGGTTTAAAAGAAATCCAAGAAACTCAGGATAGTGAGCAGGAAAGTTGTATCATAGGGATTATCGGATCTTCTGAAGTCCATAGGGATTATCGGATCTTCTGAAGTCCCTTGACAATAATAGCAATGAGAGATTACATGGAAGGTAGCCTGTTTTTCAAGATTACTAAAGGGGGCCTTCAGCTGTTCAGTGGGGTTTTATGATATCTGCTGTCTAATCAGTTAGGGGCAAAAACATTAAACTTTCCCAACAAGTACAGTTTCCTTGTATTTCAGTGTAGTTTAGCATTTGGAATAAGGCATTCCATTTTTACAAGGGATGGTAAACCCATTACCTAGGACAGCAACATTTCCAACCAGTTCTTTGAAGGTGAAATTTTTGCTTTGTAACAAATATTCTAGTAGAGTTGCAAATTTCTTCAGGGCATTAGCAAAAGCCCATCTAGGTTTTTAAAAGGCATTCCCAAAAGTATGAAGTCTTATTGTTCCTTTTTTTAAATTTATTTTTTTATTAAATATTACATAATAATAAAATCATTACATATACATTACTCTTTTCAAGTTATCTTACATATACAAATTTTTACATATTTACATATTTTCTTGGAAATGTATTTCATTTTTCACTTCTTACGTGCAACTTTCTATACCCTGTTATTTTATTACATTTCTTTGACTTCCTTGTCCTCTATCCTAGAGTCTTTTCAGCACTACTTTACTTTATTGAAACTCCCCAATTTCTTCTTTAGTAATAAACAAAAGCTTATCCATGTCTTTCTCTTATTCAGTTTGTCTCATTTTGACTTTACCTTTTCAAAATGTCCTTTCTCCATTGTACATAGTTTTGAAATTCTTTTTTTTTATGAACAATATATTTTAATAATATATATAAGTTCTTTCCCTACCAAATACTTTCTCACATATATATATTCTTATATCCTCCCTTATCTTGATAGCCTCAAGTCTTGTTGTTCTTAAGGAACAATTTTATACCAGCGTATTTACACGGCATTGCGCGGGATTTTATTTTCCTCTTAAGAACTCATCCAATTGACTTCTCCAGAACCTGTAATTTCCCCCCATATTCCCCAATCCAATCTGTATTTGTAGTTGTTAACATACAGAGGTTGGGCTCCTGAGGGAATACAATGTCCTCCTCCTTCCTGTTAGGCATCATCTCCATAGAAAGCGGCCTATTCTAGTACCTGTAACTTTCCCCCATACTCCCCAATCCAATCTGTTTTGTTTGGCAACATTGATGTCCTGGCTTTTGACTGTTTTGCTTTCTGTTGAATTTGTGCAATGGCTTTAGGTTTTTCTGGAAGCATCTTTTGTTTTGAATTTCAGCTTTAAGATTCCTCACATATGGAACCCATACAGTCTACTGTGTGAGGCGAGGAAATCTTGCAACTATGTTGTGTATGTCGCTTTAATTTTTCTCGTATATGCCTCCCAAAAGTTTTCTGGCATCCTTATTGATGGTAGGCCTCGTCTTCATAGCAATCTGCCTGAGGCCCAAGAGCTCTCTGGCTGAGAATTCTAAAGGTCCCTCCCTAGACTGCCAACCCCAGGATTCCATGGAATCTTCACAGAGAGTCAATCATATGATCTTCTCACCTCACACAGCCAATTGTATGAGGTCTTCACTGGCCAGACAAACATTGACTTTATATAGTAGATATCTTGAGTCTTACTCATAAGCTTAGTAGTACTAGAAATGGAGTTATATTTTAATGTTGCTATTTGTATAACTTCTCTGATATTACATTGTGATGGCCTATGGTTAAAATTCAACCAATTAAAATTTGAGCTTGAACTTGAAGCTCTTGATTGTCTATATCCAATAGCTCCTGTTTGAGAAATGAGGGAAATAGACTGACTGAAGTATACTCCTCTTCCTCCTTTTGCTCTCCCTCCATCTTATTATTAATTACTTATATCTCCTCTTTTCCCCAGTCCTGGGACTCAAGGAAACTTACCCAATTTACAAAACAAAGACACTTGAGAGTAGAAATAGGGACAAAAGTAGGGTTGTCTGATCGAAAACTGGATAGAGTTTCCGCACCTTTAATGGTTGGGCTTAAATACCCTTAAAGAACTGGAACTTGTCTGACCTTAGAAGCTAAGCAGGACCAGCCTTGGTTAGTACTTGGACAGAAGACTGCCAATGAATACCAGGTGTAGTAGACCATGTTTCAGAGAAAGGAACGGGCAAAACCACATCAGAGACTTCCTTGCATAAGAAAAACCTATGAAATTATTGGGGTAACCATAAGCTGACAGGTGACTTGAAGGCACAGAGAATGAGAGAGAGAGAGAGAGAGATGAGGGAACTTCAGCAGCCAGATAACAAGGAAGACATGCCAAAACTTTCTAGAACCATAGAGTTGGAAGAGACCACAAGGGTCATCAAGTCCAACCCTTGACATGCAGGAGTACACAATCAAAGCACTCCTGACAGAAGACATCCAGCCTCTGTTTACGAATCTTCAAAGAAGGAGACTTCACCACACTAGGTGGCAGCATACTCAACCATCAAACTGGTCTCACCATCAGGAAGTTCTACCTAATGTTTAGTAGTTTTCTTCAGTAGTTTGAAGCCATTGCTCTGTGTACTTGTCTCTGGAACAACAGAAAGCAAGCTTGCTCTATCTTCCATATGACACTCTTTTAAATATTTAAATATGGTTACAATGTTGCCTCTTAACATTTCTATTCTCCAGGCTAAACTTACCCAGTTCCCTAAGCTGCTCCTCACAAGGCTTCATAGACTCCAGGCCTTCAACCATTTTGGTCGCCCCCCCTTTGGACATTTTCCAGCTTGTCAATATTCTTCTTGAGCTGTGGTACCCAGACCTCAACACATTATTCCAGATGAGGTCTGACCAAAGCAGAAGAAAGTGATACTATTATTTCCCTTGACCCAGACAATATACTCTCTTCAGATGTAACCTGAAGACCTGGTGAACCTTTAACATCCAGGGCCAGTATTTCATAGTGGTTTGAGAACTAGACTGAAAATCTTAGTGGCTAGGATTCAACCCTCTGCTTAGCTGTACAAATCCAGTGTGTGACCTTGGGCAAGTCACACCCTTAAAGCCTTAGAAGAAGGTAATAGCAAACCTCCTCTCAAGGAATCTTACCAAGAAAGTCTCAAGAGAGGATTGCCATAAATCAGAGCCAACTATAAGAACTTGACAACAACCACAACCCCCAGGCTTAGTTAAATTGGTGAAAGTGAATGAGCTGGAAAGGCAAAGGATACTTCTGGCAATAATTTATTCACCTGGAGCAATACTGGACTTGAGGACAGGGATTAGGAATATTACTTTATGGGATACCAGAATTTCCAGGTTTTCCAGCCAGTTTGTTCTAGCCAGTTTGGGGTGTACTTGTCTACTCCCAATAAAGCTAAAGTTAGGGATAGAGTTAGGGGAGTGTGCATGGCATAGCAGTTTGAGTGTTCAAAAGGGACTCTGAGAGACCAGGATTTGACATCCTGCTCTGCCAAGGAAACCCACTGGGTGACTTTGGGCAAATCACACTCTTTCAGTGTCAGAAGAAAACAATGGCCAACCTCCTCAGAAGGAATCTTGACCACAGAACTATAGAAGAAGGTAGCCATAAGTCAGAGTTGACTTGAAGACCTATGACAACAACATATTGTTGCTTTTGTGTGCCTTCAAGACAATTCTGACTTGTGGTGATCCTAAGGTAAACCTATCATGGGGTTTTCTGGGGCTGAGAGTGTGTGATGCACCCAAGATCAACCAGTGGGTTTCCACGGCTGAGCAAGGAAATGAACCCTGTCTCCAGGGTTGTAGCCCAATGTTTAAACTATTACATCACGCTGGACCTCCTGTGCTAAATATATGGATGCATTATTTCCAATTCAGTTGTGCATTGCACATTGTGCCTTACATATTGCACAACAGTACCCAGCCATTGACATGTGTTGCACAATGTTGCTATTCTGTACAGTGCTTGTGTAAGACAGGTGTCATGCGCATATTTAGACAGGCCTTCCAAGACTAGCATTTCCATCACCTCCCATCAATTGTCTTGCTGTTCTTTTAATAGTTGATTGATTATTGTGTGTTTTAGGGGGTTGGTTTTAGGTGGATTGGTGGGTGGGGAGGATTGGATATGTTTTTTAATGTTTTACTTATTTATTTATTTGTATCCTGCCTCTCCATATGGATCGATTAATGTATTTAATGTTGCTCGCCGCTTCGATCCATGTGGAGAGGTGGGATAGAAATAATAATAATAATAATAATAATAATAATAATAATAATAATAATAATAATAATAATAATAATAATAATTTTTACACTACACTGAGAGGATATTGGCTTGCAGACAACATTAATTAGGACACTGTAAAATTTCTCATTTTGCTAAATCTCTTGGTTGCTATTAGTATAAATTTCTAGATTAATTATTAATTAATTACCTTTCCTCAAAAAAAGCCTCCTAAGGTTATTTTCACCCACTGGCAGAATGTGATGTTTATAGATGATCTTAATGTCTCACAGTTTTCTTGGAAACATTCTATTTAGGATTCATGGATTTGGTGGCTTCTTTATCTTCTTTACCTGTATCAGTGGTTTTCAAATGTTGGTCCTCCAGGTGTTTTGGACTTTACCTCCCAGAAACCCCAGCCAACTTGGCCAACAGACAGGAATTCTGGGAGCTAAAGTCCAAAACTCTTGGAGGACCAATGTTTGGAAACCACTGGTCTACCTTATCTTGAAGATCCTTGGAAAGCTCATGAAAAACATGACAGAGGGAATCACATAATTTAGTCCCAAATGGAGTCTATCCATTGAATTAATGGTTATATAATGAGACAACATATAAGTAAACAACAGCGATTCAATAGGTCTACTTTCCTAGACCTAAGAAAATAATTTGGGTTATGATATAGCTAAACCTTCGGATTAACAGCTTGGTCAGCTAGGCTTAAACTTTTATGGAAGTTCCTTTTTACAATTAGTGGGAGTTGGAGTCTTCCATGACTTTAGATTTCAGTCCAAATTTTCAACTAACTACCCTTGGGGGATTAGTTCCAAGGTGATCAACACTATTTCCCCTGTATATGTTCAGCACTTTGGATAGTTCCTTTAAAGCTCAGGCTAAAAGCTGGAGAAGAGTCACCACTCCCTTGAGACAAGTACCACTAGTTGTTGCCATTGATGATGAGAGAACCAAACATGGTGATGACCATACACTTGAGATTCCAAGATTCACGTGAGCTCCTAAATTCAACAAATAGTAAGAAAGGAAATGAGGTGATCTATGGCAAGTACTGATCAAGTAAGACAACAATGACAGCGTGGAATCAACACCATTGAGGTCACATGTAAGGCAGCTCAGCTGTGGCACCACATTGAGCAATAGCTGGTGTGGCAGTTAATTTCTTTCCTAATTGCCTTTGGCTTTGATGTCAAAATAATCAGCGTGTTAAGTTGCATTATCATTTGTATTAATACTTAGGTATTAATCACCTCCAATTTATAAATTGACTAAGAGATATAGATGAAGCTGAGCAATACAATCAGGGAATGTAGCAATACGTAAGGACATCGGTACTTCATCAAGAATCAGATGATCTTCAAGGGTGCCTCACATCCTTTAGGCAGGGGACATGGTGTTCTATAAAAGGATGCAGAGGCTCTTCATCCATATATTGGAGCATCATTTCCTCACAAGCTTCCACTGCTGAGCAAGGTAAGGTTTATACAAGAAAAGAGCGGGAGAGGTAACATTTTCACCTTAATTCATTTTTCCAAATTCTGGAAGTGTGTGTGTGTGTGTGTGTGTGTGTGTGTGTATGGGTGGACCTGGCATGTCTATAGTTTTGGTGAATTGTGATGGTATGTCAAACTTATACCATCTCAACTTGTTTTTTGTTTTTTTGTTTCCCTTTTCATTGAGGAGGCTGGAATTCTGTTCCCACCATGGAATGATCAAAATTCCACCATACTTTCCTTGTAAGTGTTGCAGCCTCCCTGCCTAACATGACTGTTTTCCAGTTGTTGGAAAGTGGGGAGATGAGTAGGAACACCTCCAGCCATTTTCCTGCAAGAGGTCCTCTTCAGGTTCCTCTGGAGTAGTATTGCCAGACTGAAAACTGGAGACAGCTCTGGTACCTTTAATGGGAATTTTAGCAAATGTTAGCTGCTTGTGCGGAGACCCTTCTCCCCCTCTGTTGTAGTATGTCCAGCTACAATAAAATGGCTGATCATGTTCCCACTGATCCTCTCACTCTCTACTAATAGAAAAATAACCATGAGGGGCTGCACTGCTTACCAAGTGTTTTTTTTTTGGGGGGGGGATGTGTGGATCAGGAAATCAATTAAAGAGGTGTAGCTATCTGATACACCTATCTCCCAATACAGGATTGCAATCTACCTTAGAATCAGGTAATTTCTAAAATCAATGTTTCTACCATTTTGTTGCAGTCTCATGCTGGAAACATCTGACCCAACAGAAGTTTATAGAATCATAGAATCTTAAAGTTGGAAGAGACCATAGGGCCATCCAGTAGAACCCTCGCTATGCAGGAACACCCATAGTTACAGATGTGGGATTAATTAACCAAAGCTGGTCTTGAAAATGATAAGGCATGGTGTAGAGAAGAAAGGATAGTCAATGAGAGAGTATCCACAATGTATTTGACCACTTCTAGAGAAACAGGGATAGTCAGTATGTCTCCAAAAATGCAGAATCAGAGATGGAGGAGTTAGCAATATGACAAAAGAAATAAGTGAGCATCTTTGGGTGAACAGATTGGGAATGTAATGGACAATCATATAGACCATGAGACTTTGGCCAGAAATCCAGGACTTTATTGGGAAAAAAAAATACTTGTCTCAACACTACTGCTAGTCTCAACTATATACACCAATAGAATTAGAAGGCTTTAACAATGTCTTTACTCATATTCAACAAGTGTTCAATGGGTCTATTCTAGTTGCGACTAACCATAGGATTTAGGCTACTGTATTATGGGACAGGAATAGTTGTGGACAGTTGGCCTTGGGAATGCAGTTTTGAATGTATGAATATAATAGTCATATATGTGAAATAGTAGAGAGGCCAGAAAGCAAGACTGTGTAGCCCAGTGGTTGTTAAATTGTGGCCTCTAAAAAGGCATTTTTTGACCATTGACAGTCCTGGACTTCCCCAGTCTATCCTTTTCTTGACAAAAAGAAAAAGTAAATAGTATCTCATGGAGTTCTTCTGGGATAGCCATTCAACTTTTAAACAGGTGTCTCTTCCCCCCAAATATTTACCTTTTTAAAAAAACTGAACCCTGTTTTACAAAACTGGAACTAGATTTCTACCCACTTCTCCTTGTCTCTCCATTTTGTGGACATTGTAGGAAGTCCATGTGGCTTCTAGCAGGTCCATGGGGAAGATAATCAGCTTCTGATCCTACCAAAGTTCCCCATCCGTTGTGTAATGGATTAAGAATGGGGATCATTCCTGTGTTCAGAAAGGATTCTGAGAGGTCACTTGGGCAGGCATGGCAAGAATATCTGAAAAATCAGTTAGAAACTGAAGAATGGTGGATTACAGAAGAATGTGAGAACCTGCTTGGCGCAGAGCTAATTTATACTGATGGTGACCCACCAAGTTGAGTGCAGCCTGTCACACAGATAGTTTGATCTCCTAGTTGTGATAACCATCTCTAATTTTGCAGTCAAGCAGCAAATAGTTGACAAATCATGAGCTCATAATAGGTCAAGTTGGGTGACTGGATAGGGAGTTTCCATCTTACACAGACCTTGTCTAAAGCAGGTGTGAATACTTTGCTGTTCCTTCACAGAACACCCATCTGTTTTCTTTCAGAAACTCTCCTTTTTACACTGTTAATAATGAGTCACTGTGGTCACTGTGGTCGTCGTGGCGGCTCCTGCTGCTGCAACAGACAAAGGCCTAGAGTGGTCTACTATGTGAGAAGACAGGTCCCAGTGGGGCCCTGCTGTAGTGTTCGCCAGTATTCTTACCTTCCCTCTTAGCCTCTGCCCGGAGCTGTTGTGGTGCTCCCAGGCCTCGCCTTCCCATCCAGCAGTGTTGCACTCCAGTGAAGAAATACTAAGGCCACACCAGTGATGTCAAGGAAGCCTGCAAGAAAGCTCAGCCAGCTGGAGGAGAGAAGAATTGTAAACAACACAGATCTGTTGTTCATCTCCCCTGCTCATCTTGCCAACTTAAATACCTGAAGTTTTAGTCATGACCTCAGCTAAATAATACTGAGCTCTCTCATGCCTTTGGCGTTATTTCTTGAAACACATTCTAATAAGTGGAGCTTATGACATTATCTTCTCAGCATCTCTTTTTCTTTTTCTCATGCCTTGGCTCTTTTGTGATGCCTCTCTTTGGGTGTAAGTACATTGCAAACATAAGTTGATTGTACAGTCAATTATACTCTCCAGTAGTTCTGTGGGAGGTGTTTAGCTTCCTCTAATGGAAAGATTCCAGCATGCTCAGCAAACTGTAATTCCTAGAGTTCTTTAAGACACTGGTTCTCAATTTTGGTACTTCAGGAGTTTTGGACTTTATCTCCCAGAAATTCCAGCTAGTATTGTCAATGCTCAAGACATTGGCAGAACTGAAGTCCAAAACAGCTTGAGAACCAAAGGTTGAGTAACACTGCTTTAGGGAAAATAATGATGTAAAACCAGTTTATTGTGTACTTACATCCAGGTTTTCATTTTCCTAATCCATACACAGAAAACAATAAAGCCCTGAAACTCAAGTTCATGTTGTCATGGTGCATTATTCTCCTTGAAGTTCTCAAGGACCTCACTGGAACTTATAAGACACTTCAATACATGTGAACATTTTGGTCTTTCCTCACGTATTGGGGTGATACTATGTTGTAATAATCTGAGGGTTGGACTACAATGCTAGGAGAAGAGGTTTCAGATCCCTGCTCAACTTTGGAAACCCAGTGGCTGACCTTGGGCAAGTCACACTATCTCAGCCTCAGAGAAAGACAAGGCAAACTCCCTCTGAATAAATCTCACCTAGGAAGCCCACCAATGGGTTCTTTTTTGGGTCATTCTAAATCAGGAACGACTTGATACAACAAAAGGGAGATCACCCTTCAGGTGCAAAGATGTTGCCTGGGGAACATTTTGAAAAGCACAATGCCATCAAAAAAATGTGACACAATCAACAAAGGAGATGGCGTCAACTAAAGTGTAACTGAGTACAAAGTGCAAAAATAGATTATACAATCTGCCCTCCACATTTGTGGTTTGACTTTCATAGATTCGATTATTTGTGAGTTTCTTCAACCTATGTCCCCCACTTCAGGTGCTTCTTTTCTGGAGGAACCTTCCCTCTTGGCAGCTCCAATCAGGCCTTGCTTCACTTGAAAAGCCTACCTCTGGTCCTCTTCTTCCTCCACAGCTGCTGCCTGTCTAGCTAAAGACAGCTTGCATCCCACTTTCTCAGCACATTGAACCTTCTCCCAATGTCTCCCACATACCAAAGGAAGGAGATGGGTGTGAGAGAGGAACCATAGGTCTACCATGCCGACCCCCCCTTTCCCTTTCCTTTCCCTGACCTGGTTTGGTCCTGTGTCCCTGTCCTTCTCACCATGCCTTGGCCCCCTTAGCACAGGCAAACACACAC
>CAOLHI010005985.1:0-47333 GCA_948474755.1 Ctenosaura bakeri | reverse complement strand
ATTTATTAAAGCATGTATGTAAAACAGGCACAAACCAGAAACAGACTCTTCCCCCTCCTCCTTAAAAGGTCTTCTGTGCACATATGCATGGCACGTCTCAGATCTATATTGCTGCATCATGAGAGCTTACATTCCCCCCCCCATGCTATCCCCTCTCTTATTTGACTTTACTGTAATGGTATAATTTAGGAACTTGTGCTTTTGCCTGTCAGATAGTCCATATGTTTGTGCCTTTATTCAACTACCAGTAAAAGATAATATACAGGAAGCTTCCGCATTTTGATGTCCCATTATCTGACATTACCAAATTAAGGACTAGTTCCATTAATTTGACAGTTTGTGCTCTCATCAATCTTGATGTCTATGGAGGCTTGTTTGGGATTGATCCTGCGCACACACTGCCCCATTGCGACTGCTCTTGCATGCACACTGCCCCACTGACGGGGGAAAAAACAGCCGAGAGACTTTGCAAGCAGCACATTTGTGGTCAGTCCCAAGTGAGCCTCCATAAATTTTTCATGCTCTTTACAGTATAATACATTGGTACCACTTTTTAACCAGTTCCATTTTCTGCCAGGGCTCCGGTCCCTAACCTGTCAGATAAGTAGAGGAAGCCTGTACTGCTTGTGCCTCTTACTTCTCTTACTTCTGTTCTAAATTCCTGTATGCAGGTTAACACCAGCTGCGACTGCTTTGATCTACAGAGAAAAATCAAGGGATTGTTCACACAGCCTTGAATATTACTTTGATACTCATACAGAGGAACAAAACATTAGAGACTTCTTGAGAACTTCAATGTTCTCTGCCTAAGAAAAGGGCCTGTGGCTTCACAAAAGACAAGAGGAGTTACTTTACTGCTGCTAACGGAGTTTAAATTTTACTGCCCACTGTGTCAGTCTCCGCATGACCAAGAGGACAGTGGCCTCTGCCTATGCTGATATCCCTCCAAAGCAACTGAACAACAGAAATAACATCTGATAAAAAATCTAGGTCTGTGGCTACATTTCCACACTATACTGTTATAATGCATTTTCAACATCCTATGGAACCCTCGGGGTTGCAGTTCAGGGAATCCTCAACCAGTTTAGAACTCTCAACCAGAGAGAAATCTGGTCTCAGTAAACCACAAACACCAGAACTCCACAGGATGTTGAAAGTGGAATAATAGCAGTATAACATCTAGGAACTGACTGAAGTGAAAAGCATGTTTTGGAGAAGTCTACAAATTTCCTCTGTAGTGTGTTCTATTGGCTTATATAAATCACGATGACAACGACGATGATGAAGAAAAAGTATTTGTTTATTTATATCCCACCTTTTCTCCAATTTGCGACTGAAAGCAGCTTACAACAAATTGAAAGGCACATAGTTGAAAATTCACAGAACACAAAAGTGGTCATCGTGTAACGGACCTATGAAAGGCTGGCAACCTTCGGCCCTCTGGATGTTTGGATTTCATTTCCCTCTATCTTCACCCAATATGGTCAATGACAAGACATTATGGGAACCGAAGTCAGCAGTCCCCATCTCAGGTACAGAGGTAAAACTGAGACTCCCATGTTATCAGAAAAAGAGTTGAAAGCATGAAAGGACAGTACCAAAGAGCAGATAACTTTATCTTACCCAGTTACCTGTAATTTTTTTTAAAGTAGAAGTAGGAAAGTAACATCTCCTCTCTGTGCTTTTTCATATGATGAAATAGCAATCACGAGGTTCATGCTCCATTGTTGACCAAAGGTTTTCTGATTCATGGAGGTTCCCATCACTGGAATGAGGAAGGAGGTGATTTCTGCTGACTCAACATGTCCCTTGCAGGTCCCTGTACCACTTCCTTCAGGACCTCCAAACCTTTCTAAGCAGATGCTACAGTAAGGAAGGGGAATTGCTATTCCTCCCTCCTCTGTCCACAGAGGGACACCATCTCTTCTGTGTTCTTTTCCTCAAAAGGTAAAACTGTTTTCAATCATTTGAGTCTCTAAATTCAAAAGATAACTCTTGCTCTGTATATTCTGTGCAATTAGGAAATGATCTATAATACATGCCTTTCTCTAAGGTCTCACTGGGTTAATAGATTAAACTCTCCATCATCCTCTACTCTCAAAAAAAGCTGGTTCTCTTGACCTTGAGATAAAATTATTTTGCCTCTTTTATGGCAATCCCTGTTTGGTGAAGATGATGCAATTTTGGTAAACAGGACTTGTTATTCACCAAACGCTCAGCAAGGCACGTGTATTTGAAGTTTCAACGGAAGGCAATTCTTTCCTCCCACTTCTATGCCATTTCCCAAGCAGTTTCTGGCACTTAGGAGACCATTCTGACTCTTAGGAGAGAGTGAGTCATATTAGGAAACACAACGTATATGGGGAGAGAAAAGATTAACTCCATTACATAAGAGTAATTCTATTCAAATATGCAACCCACTGTGTTTCTTTGTGGTCATCCCATTTGTATACAGTGCAATGTTTTGAACAAAGGAAGCTCCTCCTATGTGAAAGCAGATTTTTTCAGCTACAAACAGCACTGAGATAAGTTATACAAGCAATGAGACAAACTAACAAACTTATACAGGCAGAATTTTTTGAAAAAATTATTCTTGGTACTGTAACTTGGAGCCTCACGTTATCTGGGAAAGGCTCGTGGAATGAATGATTAATGTGTGCAATTTACTATCACAAAGTCACTGTTTTAATGACCTTTATAAAGAAAAGCCAAGATAAATAAAGGAAGATGTGTTCTATCAAAGTCTATTAGCCATGATAACTAAAACAGCAATATCTTTCTGAACATCAAATATCAAACTAACATCATCATGTTCTGCTTTTGAACCTCCAGAAGCATCTTTTTGGCTGCTGCAGCAACAATTAAGAGGATTATTGGTCCAATTTAATGAAAACCATTCTTACAATTTAGATCACAGATGGAAATCTTGCAGCTCTCTTAAATGCTGCTGGACTTAACTCCCAGTCACCTTAGCCAGACTAGCCAATGTTGAAGAATGCTGGGAGTACTGGTTCAACAACATCTGGAGGCCTGCATGATTCCCAGCCCTAATTTACATAATCTCAGCATAAGTGTGAGTCTCAGTAGACACATGGTTTGGTTTTTAATCGTGATTCAGGTAAAGGGAGAATCTCATACTTTAGGTTCATACATGGCAAATTCTGCTTCAAAGAATGTATTGGAGAGATGGACTTTTCTTGGGGTTGGAAGGTAGATAGGTTACACTGTTTATATTATATAAACAGACTTAGGACAGAAAGTGACCAGGTTGTATAGTTGTAATTATTCAACTCAGTGAACAGTAACACACATGGAATACTTACTTTATTACCATTAACATATAAGGTAATTTACTGTCTATAAATAAGTAATCTTATTTATTAAAAAAAAAAAAGATAAATTTGCATTGCAAAGAATTCATTGCATCAGTATGGTTAGTGATTTAGACCATAAATTTAATGTCAATGTGCTGCACTAGATTTTTAAGCAAAGCTTATGGAAACAATCGTATTAAACATTGACAGAAATCGAAATTTTGCGAAGGACATACATTATTCAGTCTATAAAAACCAATTTTACTCCACCAACTCTATTTAATTAAAGGGGGGGTTACAATTGCAAGACTGCACATTATTTGATTATATACATCAGATTAAAAATTCAAGCTCTGTGGCTCTTTTATAACATAAAAATTGATATTTAAATTCTTTGGCATTAAATAAGTATCAAAGTAATCTCAATTATAAAATAGTCTGTGAAAAGGTGAAGAGTAAGTTAAAATGTGAGAATGTAGCATTTTATTGCACACATTTTAAAGTATCAGCTAGCAGACGCCATGCAGGCTTGACTGAACACTCTGAGTATAATTCTATACATATCTTCTCAGAATCCCCACTGAATTCAATGGTTTTACTTCATGGAAAGTGTGTAGCACTGCAGTCTGCTATGCAATGGTACTGCTGGAATTTATGAACTGTCAAGTCACTGATTTGAGCCCTTGTTTTGCAATACCTTGTGATCTAAGAAAACTTCAGTACCAGTTCAGCTACTCTTGTCCCAGTCTTAAACATACTTATATGGAAATATGTCACACTGATATAAATGGAGGTTTCTTGCCCAAGTAAGAGTGCTGTATATTACAGTTTTGATTTCAATGAGACCAAATTTGCTTAAAAAATAGTTTGGGTTTTCCTTTTAGTAACAAAAGACTGTGTTGTCTCTCAAATGGATAAAAATTTGTACTTCTAATGGAGCGGCTACAATCATGGAATAACTACATTAAAAATGGTAATTTGTACCGATTTTAAGACCCTTAGTTTACCACGATAAACCTAGTCATTTATTCAATGATGTAGGTCTGTGCATATCCTATATATTCTGTTCTGGAGGCACAGGTGATATTCTAGTGTAAGTCAGATGCTACTGTCATAAACCAACTGAAAAATTCACAGGTTGATAAATTCAAATGAAAAAAAATATCATTACAAATGTTCCGTTTTTATGGAAACCATTACAAATCAATTTCTCCAGAATGGGGAAGGCACATTTATTGCACTCTAAATGTTTTAAGATCCAATTAGTTCTTGCTTTGAACTTAGCATAGTCATGGTAGCTTAATCAATCAGCCTAAAAATCCAGTTGTAAATCTGATTTAAAACACACACACATACCACCTCTCCAAAAAATCCATCTCTTACAAACCAAGACACCCAAAAATGGTTTAAGCAAACCATTCCTAGATAAAAACAGTTTTGCTGGCACACATTTTTCTGCCTCACTAACCTTCAGCTTAAAAGATTACTGATATGCTTACTTGAAGCGTCTTAAAGTTTTAAATTCTATAGGCCGGAAGAAACAGTGTTAGATACTGCAGCTAAGGAAAGTATTAATATTGCTACTGGACTCCGCTTGAAAATGATTTTAATGGCCTTTCAGGTTCCATCATTTCATCCATTAATGCCTATATTAACCAAAAGCAATAATAATAATAATAGGATGAGTGAGAGCCTCTAAAATGCTCAACCAAAATTGTGTATAAGATTTCAAAATTACAGCAGAAGAGTATAATTATCTTAAATTTCCACCTGTCAGAAGAGCACAGAGTGTATAGGGACTGAGAGGAACATCTGCACTAAAACTTTGTCTGTTGAACTTGAGGATTTATCTTTAATCTCAAAAACCAAGGAGGAATCTGAATCTCCCACCCAAAACTAGTCAAATCTCTTAAGAGATTATTTATATGGTTAGTGTTTTGCGGTCCTCTGAAGAGTAACCAATGCACTCATAACCTACTGAATTGGTAATGCCTTTTCATCTGCATAACCATTAAACACCCCAAGACTGTTGCTTACAAATTATGGCAGCTTATAACTGATAATAATTGTGCCATTTATCTGTAGGTTTGAAATTTCAGATATACTATAACCAATCAGAGGCATATTACTGAACGTTTTTAAAGTTTAACAAATAAAACTCTGTTATTAGGTTGTTCAATATCACAGATTCTCGTATCACAGACATGTACATCAAAGCAGTCATTGAACAACAGACATGGAAATAAGCTAAACTTCTTGGTAAATGTATTTTTCCTATCCATAAATGCTATTTCTCCCCCAAAGTCAGTGATATAGAGTATTTTCTGCATATATTATTGTTGTCCCGTGGTATGCCTCAATTTTATCTCTGGATTTGCAACTTGGACACTATCTCAGGAATGCTATAGAGTCTAGAGTCTCCTTGTAAATGAACACACTGCTATTCAAATGTACTTGAAATTACCCCACAGTTTCTTCTAGATTTATCTCTCAACTGAAAACTTATTTGATTTAACTGAAACATTAAACCCAGTTCATGGGAGTTTTGTGGATCTTAACATCTATTGATGTTGGTTGTTTTAAACCACAGTCTTCCACTGTTAAAATAGCAGGTTTTGCATAACACAGGTTCTGTATCATCAGTATTTTAGTCCACAGATTCTCAATTCAGCAATGTATGGGTGGGGTGAGGTACTGTGCTCTTTTCGTATTTTTTGAGGGGGGGTGTGATGTATCCCTTAGAAACATTATATGCAATTCCAAAGCAAGGTTCTCTAACCTCTGGTCCTGTGGACTTCCTAAATGGAAGTCCATGCAGTGCTATTACATTTATCAAACTCATCTTAGGGACTAAAATGCCAGATTTCCATGTCTACTCCCTCTCACAAGCAACCATTAGGGAGTATGAATTGCTAGAGTAAATAAAGGGAGCAACTAATTCAATACATTTTCTTCTAACTCAAGGGAGTAGGTCTGTGTAATTAACTGTAATGAGATTAAATGAACTTGTTATTAATTTCCCTGAATGGTAAAGAGGCCTGAAACTTTCTGTGCTTTTCTACTATAGTTTTGTTGACTTCGTGTAAGTAACATTGGCATTTACAATTTAAAATGAAACTGTCAGCAAACAACAGGGGTGAATGGCAGTCTGTATTCAAATCAAATGGAAGTTAGGCAGTCTACACTGAAATCAAATTAAAGTAGGTCTGAAGACACACTTGAATTGCCTAAAGAGCTGAAATAGATGGAGGAAGAAATTCAAAGGCAAGAGCAGGCAGTCCATAATGAGAGAAGATTGGTATAATTTACCTTACCTGAACTTTGCTCCATTACTTCCTTCTGACACATGTCTTGGACATTCACTGTGCAATTCACTATAAACTCTGGGGATGAGCAGTCATTATTCAGCTGAAATTCCTCACACTGATAACACTGTATTTGCAAAGCAAATCCTAGAACAGAAAAAATGACATTTAGCTTGCCTTGAGACAAGTTCTAATACTGCACTCTTAGGCATATTTATACGGAAATAACTGAATTTATGGGGAACTGCTTCTGAGTAAAGAAGCATTAGATCATCAGGCAAAGAACTAATTGGGAAGGAAGTCCTAATAGGTTTAGAACTGGGTTATTCTTTATTCCTCCCCTTTATATTAATACCCCCCCCATACACACATACTTTTAATTCTGCCTGTGATCTGGCTGTCTCCTCTGTAGCTAAGGCCAGGGTGTCTGTCTCCTTTGGACAGCGCTGTCTGTTTACAGGAGCAGCACCCTAAACATGGAGAGCACCGTTTGTTATTTCTGCTTCCAAGTTTCCAAAGGCTGCCGGCTGCATCGGGCTAAACTGCATCCAGCAGGGGGCAGAACGAACAGTAACGAACCGGTAACAGAATCGATCTGTTTTGCACAGCAACTCAGCCCTCGTTCTCTCCTCCTTTCAGGGCTCTTTTAAAAAGCGCGAGGCTTCTTCGAAAAAGCAAACAAAACGACGGTGCGGGGGTGGGGATGCTCCTCCTAGATGCGCTCCGGAGCTTTTCCTGTGCCACAGGGTTTACTTAACTACTAATTAATTGCAAATGATTTAATTACTGTTTTGCCATGCACAATTACAGCGGCAAACCATCCTCAGCTCCCTCCTCTTTTATCATGTAAACGAACTCCTTCCTGGAAAGGAACGCGAGAGCCAGGGACCTCATCCTTTGACTATCTGACCGAGCAATGAGACCTGAACAGCAGCTCCTACCCCTGGCCTCTGCGCCCCCCAAGATGGAGAAGTGTGTGCGTGTGGGGGGGGGCTTCTCTCGCTTCCTCAGTCTCTGAGGGGCGTTTTAGAAGGGACGTTTCCCAAAGGCTTCGCCTTAAGAGGACTTTGCAAGACCCGACCCGCTCGCAGGGCGCGGGGTGAGGCGCCGCGAGAGGGAAGCCAGACGGGGTCCCCGGGCTCGGCGAGTCCTGCCAGGGGCGTGGGAGCGGGGGCTGTTCTTCGAGCCCTTTCCGTCCCTCAGTTTCTCCCCCGGGGTAGGACAGAGAGGGGGAGGGGCGAGTGGGCAGCCCGCGCTTTTTCGCGAAAATGGAAGTGAAGGCGGCACGAAAAGGGACGCGCCTCAAGGCACTTCGCAAAAGGAACTTAGCAACTCCTCCCCGCAGCTTTTTGCCCGTAGCGGGAAGACGCGAGCAAGTCCTCTGCTGGGGGAGGGGGGCTTCCTCGTCAATGGGAACCGCCGCCCTCGGCACCTTCCCCCTCCTTCTATGCAGCCCCGGTTTGCGAGGCGGGAGTTGCTCCCCTCCGCCGAGCCGGCTGCTCGGAGCTCCCGCAGCCTTCCAGAGTCTGTCAGCGAGGCCAGGGCGGGAAGCGGGAGGGGAAGGGCGAGAAGTGGGGGGGCCTTGGCTGCCTTCTGGTTATCCGAGGGCTGTCCCACACGGGGCGCTCACTCCGAGGGCTGCGAAAACAGACCCCGAGCTGAAAGGGGTTCTCCACGCCCGTCCACCCGCAGGGAGAAGTGTGGGGAGAAAGACGACGGGGGAGGCAAGGAAGGGCCGTTTCCCCTCGGTGTAAGGAAAAGCCTCTTTGCCTCCGCCCCGACTCCTTCTCGTGGCGGGGCCAACTGTTGTTGGGTGCGACCCTGCCGGTGGCTCGAGCTGGAAAGAGGGCGGCAGGCAGGCAGGCTTCCAGGGAGGCTGCGAGGGAGAGTGCCGGCCGCCGCCGCTGCTTCGGCTGGCTGGGGCGGGAGCGGCGGAGTTGGAGCCCCCCCTCGGCAGCTGTTGAATACACCAGGCGCGAACTTGGCAGGCAGGGCGGCTACGCGGAGTCCCTGCCTGGCTTGCGGGAGCGGGTGGCCGCCCGGGCAGGCGGGCAGAAGGCGGCTGAGGGAGGGATGCCGGCTTCCCCGCCGCCGCCGCCGCGCTCTTACCTGGCGCCAGCAACAATCCCCAGAAAGTTGTCGCCACGGCAAGGAGCCACATCCTCTTGGAGCCGTCGGAGTGGGTGGCAGCCGGGCGCGGGGCGAGGAGGGAGCGCGGCGGTCTCGGGCGAGACGAAAGCTGGGCGACGCCGCCACCGCGCCGCCGCCGCCTCCGGGGGAGTCGCGCACCTCTGCCTCCTCCTCGGTCGCCGTCGTCGGACTGGCGCTGCTGTGGCTGCAGCCGCCGCCGCCGCCGCTGCGGAGAGGAGCTCCGGGGGCAGCAGGCGATGCCTGCGCCCGCGTCGCCGGCCGAGCCGGGCTCGCCGCCTCCTCCCCGCTCCCGCTCCCTCCAGCCTCGCCGGAGTTGAGAGACTGAAAGTCCGGCGGAAGACGCCTAGCAAAGAAAAAGCGGAGGGGGTGGGAGGCGGGGAGACCGGGAGGGAGGGAGACCCATCGAGTAGCCCCCTCCCTTTCCCCAGGACCACGTGATTGCCATTCTGTTCCCCCCCCCTTTCCTGAGGAAAAGAGGGAAGAGGAGAAAGTTTAGGAAAAGAACGGAATCTGTTAAGGTTCTGGAGGAGAGAGGGAGGACCGTAAAGGCCTTCCAATTTGCCTTTGCGCTCAGCCACCCTCCGCAGCCGCAAAAGCTTCGGGCTCCAAGGCAGCCAGGGAGAGAATCCGGACTCGCTCTTTTCCCCAGAAGACTCCTCCGTCCAGGTTCCCCCTGCAAGGTTCCCCTTCAGGCAGAGCACCCCGTTTAGCTCTGTGTGTGCCTCGTGGGGGATGGACACGCACTCATCCAGCACCCGGCAACGCAAAGAGACTTCCGATGCCTGGTTGCGCCTGTGCTCCGACGGTCCATTCATTCATTCATCCCTTCACTCCGTCCCTCCCTCTCAGGCTGGCTTCTTCGTGTTCTCTGACAGGCATTTGCATCTCCGCTCCGCCGCCCGAGGACTGGGAGTGAGGAAGAACATTCCCTTTCCCTGGACGTTTCGCCGGGGAGAGGCCGTTCCCCGAGCCCCCTCTGGGAAATCAGAAAGGAAAACAAAACACGGGGGACTGTGGGGGTGTAGTTGATCTGTTTCACAACCAACCAGACACTTCCGGATAGTGGGTAGATGTGTACGGGTGCTAGAATCATAGAATCATAGAAATGTAGAGTTGGAAGAGACCCCAGGGGCCATCCAGTCCAACCCCCTGCCATGCAGGAACACCCTCAAAGCACTCCTGACAGATGGCCATCAAGCCTCTGCTTAAAACCTCCAAGGAAGGAGGTGCTCGGGGAGTTCTGCCTTGTGTGAACACGGGTGGACAGACAGACAGAGCGGGGTCTTCTCTTTTTTTAAACGCGCGCCGCACCGCAGAGGAGGAGTAACGCTGAGAAAAACGAGCTGCACGCCTCGATTCCCTCCCCCGCAAGCACAGCCCAGTACCTGGCGGGAGCTTTTCCGCACTAGACTGTTATAGCGCTATTATTCCACTTTCAACGGCTGGCCCCTCCCGTAACTGCAAACCTCAGGATTCCATAGGATGTTGAAAGTGGAATAACCGCGCTCTAACGGTCTAGTGCGGTCTCTGCTCCCCTGCCTCAGATATTGCGAGTGATCGCGAATGCCCTCTTAGCCTACACGTGACCCGTTGTAGTTAAGCGGGCAAAAGACCCCTTGGGCTCCCTGGAGCCTAGAAGCGAGCCAGGCGCAGACTTTGAAGCCCCGCTCCCGGCTAGAAACAAACACAGAGAAGCCCCGTTCCCCGGCCAAGCGTGGCGGCAGCCTGATTAATAGCCTCTCCACATTCAGACGGCCTAAAGGGGCGCGGCAGCGGCTTCACAAGAAGGAGGACACCACATGGACTGGCAATGCAAGACCTGCTGTTTACAAGCCCGTCCCCATCGCCGCACGCCTAGGGACTGTGGCTTCGCCCCTGTCCCTCCTCACTGGGTCCGGGAGAGCGTGGACAAATGTGCCTGCATCAGACTGAGCTTGGTGAGGAGGGCGCGTGTGTCTTTAGGATCGTAGTCCGGAAAGCAGCCTCTCCCCCTCCCCGCCATGACAGAGCTCGGCTCAGGCTGGACAACTCGGGGGGGGGGTTACATTTTAGTCTGGTGGCGGGTAGGTGCGGCTCCTCGTGTCCCTTAGGTAGCTTCGGCAGCATTTCAGGCGACAGCTTGTTGCGCCGCAGAGAAGGTAAAGGACGGTAGCGCGGAGGGGGGAAGAGGGAAGGAGACGGGGGAGGATTCTTGGATGTGGGAGGCAGGCGGACTGATTTCTGGGGCAGGATGGGTACCAAAGAGAGCCAGCGTGGTGTAGTGGTTTGGTCATTGGACTACGACCTCGGAGAGATCGATTCCCCGCTCGGGCATGGAAGCCCACGGGGTGACTTTGGGCGCCTCGCACACTCTCAGCCCCAGGAAACCCCGTAACAGGTTCGCCTTAGGGTGGCCATGGCCATTTCCGCACTAGCTGGTTATAGCGCGATGATTCCGCTTTCAACATCCTATGGAATCCTGGGGTTTGCCGTTTCGGGAAGGGCTGGCCGTCCCATAGGAGGTTGAAAGCGGAATCCCAGCGCTATCACAGGCTAGCGCGGAAATGTTGCGTAAGTCGGAAAGGACTTGAAGCGCACAACGACGGCGGATAGTATGCAGCACCCTTGAGTGTTGTGCTTGCGTCTGCCCACCTTTGTGCGCTTCCAAGGAGGATCGGTGTGCCTCCAAGCCCACATCTGTGCGCTTCCAGCCAACGTTTCCTCCAGGCTGCGGGTTGAGGATGTCAGGAGTGCGCGCGCGAGGGCGGGAAAAGCGGAGGACAGCGAGAGGCTTCAGCGCGCGGGTTCCCCTCGCCGGTAGTTGGAAGAGGAAATGCGAGCTGACTCGCGAGGGTGTCGTTTAGGGCCAATTGCTCAGCGTGGATGGGGGAACCGAGGCCATTTCCGCACTGGCCGTTATAGCGCGAGATTCCACTTTCAACCTCCTCTGGAATCCTGGGGTTTGCAGTTTCGGAGGGGCCGGCCGGCCCCTCCCGAAACTGCAAACCCCAGGATTCCAGAGGAGGTTGAAAGTGGAATCATCGCGCTATAACAGGCCAGTGCGGAAATGGCCCGAGTTGCACATCTAAGTTGTACTTCAATTCCAGTCTTTCCGCTGGTATGAACTTGACAGATGGCCGTAAGTTGCAAGCCACTCTCAGCCTCAGCGCGCCCATCGGCCCTAGAGGACAATAACGCAGACCTATTGGAAGGACTTACTAGTTCGTTTCCTTAACAAGACTTTTTTTAAAAAAATTCAGCCTGGCACTCCCATCAGCGCCAGCCCGAATAGCCAACGATGGGAGCTTTAAGTCTAAAAACACAGGAAAACCCGCAGCTGCTCCACCTTTGCTGATGAAAGCCCGTGAATGCGTGGAGAGTCTCTGCTCTCTGTATGACCTGTATTGCGATCTCTCATTTTGGCTGGGGAGCTGCTTTCCCAGCCGCAGCCCCCTCCGTGCGCCGGAAAGAGCGGAAACAGCAGTTCCGCTCCTTCTGGCCAGACCAGGCATGGCCATCGGTTTTCTTAAAGCCCTGGCTGAGGACTGCGGGGCCCTCCTGGCGGGGTTGGTCTGCTACTCCCAGCCAGCGCAGCCAAGGGCGGAGGATGCTGGGAGCTGAAGTCAGACAACATCTGGAGGGCTGCCCAGAAGTCCTACCCGTGTTCCAAAGCATGCGCACACCAGCCGGCGCGCGGTGTCTCGCCTTTCTCTGGCTGAGGAGCATGGAAAACAGGTTGACGGGGACTCGGAACTCGGGGCCATTTCCTCAGGAGACTGTTTATAGCGCCATGGTGCCACTTTCAACCTCCTACGGAATCCTGGGGTTTGCAGTTGAGGGAAGGGCTGGCCGTCCCATAGGAGGCTGAAAGCGGAATCATAGCGCTATCACAGTCTCGTGCGGAAACGGTCCCGCTAACACAGCGAGGGGCGCTTGTGGCGTCGGGTGACGCTTCCCAGCGTCTGCTTAATAGTCCCCGCTGCAAAGCGGAGCAGCCTGTGGGCGACAAGGGGGGCCTCTCCCGACTTTGCGACCAAGCAAGCCGCTCTCCAGCCGACAGCTGGAGCGGAAAAAGAAAGCCACGCCATGATGACCCACCTGCCGCTGAACCGGGGTGGAAGTAATGCCCACCGAGTCTAGATGATGTTGCACCCCCACTCCCAGCAGTCCTCACCGTCCGTTAGGCTATGGGCTAAGGCACCTAGGAGACGCAGCCTAATAACATCTCGAGGGCTGCACTGTTTCCACTCCTGTATTAAGCCAATGGCAGCGCAAACGTGCGGGGGGGGGGGATGCGTCTGTGTTACAACGAAGGAACCAGTGGTGGGTTGTGCCGCCACACTGGCGCAGCCAGGCAAGTTCAGACGCCGGACTTGACGGCTTTATTCCTCAGCCTTCAGAGAGAACAATGCTTTTCTTCGTGCTACCTGTTGCACGGGGGGGGGCGCTCGCTCTTATTCTGCCGAGAGCCCCCCCTTCCTGAGGCATCCGTCTCCCTGGGACGCCCATCCCAGCGGGTGGAGGAGGCGGGCGCTCAGGCACCCGCCGCCCTCTCCAGCTGTAGATCCCGAACTACGTGAGTGTTTTGGCGGCAAAAAGCGAAGACGAGGACGGTAGGAAGATTGGTTCCTGAGACAAAGGTGGGACCCGAGCAGCCACAGGCGCGAGGCTTTCACGGGGGGCTCGCGGGGGCTGCAGCTGCTCTCCCTCTTTGGCGGGAAAGGGAGTTTGGCTTTGCGCGAAAGCAGGCGAGGTTCGTCTTGGGCGGCGCTATCGAAGGCCAGTGTTTCTGGTTGGCCGTTGCGTTCCGAAAGCGCGACATCTCTCCACGACCCTCCCTCCGCTTTTATGAGCGCAAACCAGGCGCTTTGAGACCAGCAAGTGAGAGCGGGTGGTGCTGGTTTCCCTCCCAACAGCCAACGTGGCTTCTTCTCTTGCCAGACAAAGCGAGGGCGGCCGCCTAGGACGCAGCAGACGTGGAAGGAGCGGGAGAGGCAACCTCCCCCCCCGGCGTCTTTGTGGCCGCCACGCAGGAAAAAATAGTTAGAGCATCACTCCCGGGGGTCCGTTGGTCCTCCTCCTCCTTCACGGGAGATGAAAAGTGAACCCCTTCTTTTTCTCCGACAGCCTTTCCCGGAGAAACACAGAGGTGTGAGGGAACTGAGATGCCCTCGTTAAGGTTGGGGCCTTCACTGCCTTTTGTGGCCCTTACGCAAGAAAACGCTGAAATAAGCACATGCCTTAAGAAATAAATGAATGAATAAGTAAAGCCCAGCCTTAGTTTACGAGGGGCCTAGATCTCTACCTCTCCCCCCCCCCCGCCTACAGTAATTTCCGGCCTTCCATGTTGTTGCTAGAGTACTTCATCTTGCCCAAGATAATTTGCGTTGTGTGTCTAAAGCGGTTCTACTACAACTCATATACTCGCCCCTGATGGCTTTTTCCAGCCTCATCTTTCACAGAGCATTCTTTGCTTGTCATTATTCACCCTCTTGTCTCAGAAGAGGGAGGGAGCAGGCGCTAGAGAAGCTTGAATTAAGTTTAAATTAGTTTTTAGTTACCATGTAGCAAATTCGTTTGACTGATATTGCATCCTATCGGCGCATTTATTACTGGTGGAGCAAGCTAAGCCTTCTTGGCTTGAGAAGGGAAAGGGCTGGTGAATCATTACCAAGACCTTCCTTGCAGCTCATTCCCCTTCTGAGGAAATGTTGCATTATTCCCTGACACCTACATTTCACACAAAGATTGTTCTTAACAATCCATTTACAGGTAGTTTTTGAAATCATTGGACAAAGTGAATGCCTATTCGTTGGTGCATATGTACAGGTTGATAAGGATATATTTCATTGTTTTGATGTCCAGATGTGATATGACTTTTATTCAGAAATAAATTCCAAAAGAAGTCTCCTTGAATTCAGAGACAATGAAATCCCAGCCTGACTGTATATTTAAAACAACATGAAAATGCAACATTGCACAAAAATATTGATAATGTAACACTGGTAGTACAACATCATACTAGAGAGGTGTGTGTGTGTAGGGGGGAATGAACAAATATACACTACAAATATTATAAAGCGGCTAAAAGTATCCCAAATATAGCTAGCTTACAGACTGCTGTACAAAAGTTGTTATAAATACTTCACATCTAGAAAAAATATGTTCCACCTTTGAAATAGACTTCTCCCTTAGGTATAAACAGCCTTTGTAAGAAAGGGAAAAAAAACCTCAACAAATCTGTTTGCTAGCACCAATCATTTTCTTCTTAAAAATTTCAAAATGTAAATTAGAAATCTAAATTTGCATTTTCATCCATGATTCCCAGATTGAAAGAATTATGGTAAAAATCAGATCAGACCTGAATCAATGCAGCAGGTATTAATACGATGGAAAACAGCAGGTAAATAGGTAGAATAGTATGTCCATTTGAAGTTTTGACTAAATAAGGTTAACAAAAACTTGAGTTCACTGAGAATCTCAGTTTTAAAATTGCACTAAGATAGATATTTTAAAAATGCATGTTGTACAATGTGGTCCAATGAAATAAATTGTAGACAATTTGGCAAGTTCAAATTTGCATTAAAGCAGTATTCCTACATACAGTTTTAAGACTAAAAAGTTTATAAATCTTTTTTTACAACAAAAAGATCACTAACTTTGTTAATATTAACATCAATGTTTACAGTTAGCAAACTGCCATATCAAGCACATGGCACCAATTAGTATTTATTGCTGTCACGTTTTTCTACAAATATAATTCTCTTTCCCCTCATCCCCAAAGAATATTTTTACAACTTCTGTACAAATATTCATAAAAGTGCAAAATTAAGACTCTATTTTTTAAGTAACCAGAGTTATTGTAAATATTGAAGTTTCAGTCTTTCTGTTGCAATGCAGCTTACTCCCTCTTTATTGCTCTATATGAATATATCTAGATATATCATATTATGAGTCTTAGCAACTTTCTTGGAATATTTTGAATGGCTCTTCTTCTTTTTTTTAATTTAGTTCTCTTCTTCCATAAGTGCTCCATTCAGTGTCCACTGCACTGGTAAATATCTCTTTATACATCATTTGAGCCTTGGCTTGCACAGGATGAGAAGCTATCATATAAAGAGTCGCTCAGAGATTCCAAGTGGTCTGTACCATGCCTACCAGAACTATTTAGAGAACCTTCTGCATTCTTCCCATTTTCTTCTTCTTTTTCCCCTTCAACCACCTGCAGACTGTTCTCTTTTTCCAAGAAAATGCTTCTGCTGCTGTTAAATGTGTTGAGAGACTCCAGGGAAATTTTAGACAACCTCTTCCCAGAATCTTCCTCTTTCTCCTCAGGTTGCTTCAATTTCTGAAACAAATTAGGAAAGGAGGGGGCAAGAAATTAGAAACGGCAGTTCTTATTAAAAAAAAAATGAAAACAAAAGTTATCCGAACTGTAAATAGTCAATTATGGCATAATCACCGGTAACTGTAGAAAAAGAACAGATAGTTAAATACTTTGGGGCTGAATCTCCCACTAAAATTAAATGCAATAATAAAATCCATTTTGGGATAAATCACAGCTTTAATGATTCTGCTCAGACAAATAGGACTCAATTTGCAAAACAGTTAAGTGCCATTTACATTTTAAGCAGCTGATATTGGCATTTGTATGTGTGAAGTATCTCCCACATCACATAATTTACATTTTCCATTCTTCTTAAAGAATGATTTTTAAGGACAACTGGATATTTATCAAAGACTATTATTTATTTCATTTGGACTTCACTGCTCCCTATCTTGAGAGCTCCTGGCTGCAGTTGCAGTGGTTGTACTGTATACAATTTAGCAAAATATAGACATAGTTAAAATAGGCATGTTTAAGTCCTGTTAAATTTAGTTTTGCCTGCAGGTGAAAAGGCCAACTCCAATTGATTTCAGTGGACTGGATCAAGTCTGAAGTGTGCACAACTAGACTGGATACTGTTTCCTGCTTAATTAAGGCGATTCAGTGTGATTTCCCTTCCCTTTGCACCACAACCTGACCATTCTGATGGTTTCCCCAATCCCTCTGAAGCATTTTTGAAATTTGAGAGGGGGCTGCTGCTGTGCGGGGAAAAAGACTGGAACAGTCTGCTTCAGATAGCTGAGTTGCACATACTCAATCCGGTGAATCTTAAGTGCTCTGACTTTCTCTTTTTGTGCATAATTTTTGTTTTGATAGAACCAGATTTTAGCCAGTTGCTGCATTTTTAAATGCTGCTGTCTCCACAATGGTACTTTTTTCTATTATGAAATCTAGGGAAGGCTACAGGTCTGCTACTCATTTGACAATATAATACTGGTATAACAAATACTTGCAGATAGAGAAGATGGCACCCCTTATATCTATTATCAGCAGAAGGGAAATAACTTCTGCCATTTAATTGTGTATGTTAGTGTATTATCTGTTTTCATAGGTTGTTTATTTAGAACTTTAGTAAACAACTCGGAATATGGGAGAATTCAGTGTTTGCTACACATATTTATTTTAAACTTCATCCTAGCAGACACTGCCTTGATTGTGCATCAGAGTGTGTGGTGCATAATGTTCTTTATACATAGCACTGCGGTACCCTCCAGGAGGCAACTTTCTGGTCCTGGTGGCACCGCTATGACCATTTACTAGCTAGAGCAGTAGAGACAGGTAGAGAATAGATGGGGATGTTCCAGGAAACACTTCTACAAATCTAAAAGAGCTGAAGGTTCCCACTGGTGCATCCTCATTTCTCTAGCCCCAGCTGTAAAACTGTAACTGAGATGGGCACCGCTTGGTTCTCTTCCCCTCACCTGCCACGAGTAAATAGCTGTGGCAGTGCCCCAGGGCTTAAAAGGGTATTTGGATGTGGTATGAGGAGCTAGTGTTTTTTTGTATGATCAGATAAGCAAGCAAGCAAGCAGGCTGTCCCTAACAGGATTCCAGCCAGTGTGTTTTAGTGCCCCAAAGTAATGCTTGGTTGCACAAATTATACAGAACTAGAGCTACAAGATAGACATTTTACAACGTTGTTACCTATGGAGCTGACATTCTTACACACGTGTAAGTCATGTTATGCTTGCAAATTATTTGCCATACCACAACAATATTCTGGTGGAACACTCTTCTGGAAGTGGAGTTGAACATACAGCAGTGTTGCACATTCGGTTTATGCACTGTACATTGGGGTTGCACATTGCAGTTGCACATTGCAGTTGCGCATTGCAAAACAGCACCCCGCCATTGCTATACTGCATGGGGAGTTGCACAGTTCTAGTGCAGCATGTCTTCACATGTGGATGTTTATGCTATGCTGAAGGGTATTGAATGCAGCTGAAGAGTGTTCTTGACTATCAGCTACCTGCTCCATAGTGATTTTTAAAAAATGGACCAAAAAACCCAAGCAAAACCCTCACCACTCATATAAAAATTGCCCCAACAAATCCACTGAAGCTTGTTGTTGGGATGCTTTTGTGGCTCACATGTGCAATGTATTGAGACAAAAAAAATCCTTTTCCATGCAGTTTGGAACTGAGATGTAAACATCTCAGACAGCATTCTTCACCATATAGTCCATGAAATAAATAGAGAGGTATGACATACATTCAGGCCATCAGACCATGGGATGAGAAGAACGCTACTGAAGGGTGGCAACCAATAGATATCTCCGAGCTGAAGGCATAATTGTCTGACTTTTTATATAATGTATATTATGGCAACATGAAGCCTTGGATGACCTGTGGTATCTAATCTCAGGGGCACTGACACTTAAGAGATTTTACACTCTCAAAAGGTACTTAAGGTTCAGCAACAGGGAAGCAATAGAGATACCTGGTCACTGATAAACTGACTGTCTTTCAAAAACGATGTTTGTTGAGCAGTTCTGAAAGTGCAGAATTGATGAATGGCTCAGAGCTAAACACCCATTCCAGCAATATGTGCAAGCAGTTCAAGAAAATGTGGGATACTAATGTGTTGGTGCCTTGATGCTAAGGCATCATATCCTCCCTTGAAGGAAGACATATACCTGGCAGGAAGCTTGGTACATGACAGAAAGCCCAGCTTGGTTACAGTGTGGTCACAATACTAATTCAACTGTACTTCTGCACTGGCTAAAATGTAGAGTGGGGTACTCCTTTCTCATCAATGTAGAACTAATGGAAGATCTGCTAACTAAAGACCTAACATCTACTGGCACTCTATGACAGAATATGCCATTACTACCCTCAAATCACCATCTGTTATTTTATTTTTGTACTAGACAAGAAATCTATCAACTAGAGAGCCACATACAGAACATTTGCTTGCAGTGACCACTGTGCCATCCAAATAGTTGACCTTAGTGTGACTATCACAGAGAATGGCTCTTCACAGGGGCACATTTACTTCAACAGGAGCTGTGTGTATGTAGAAAACTGCCCCATGATACCATTAATAGTGATAACCACAATACCCTTCATCTTCCTGGCTTTATAAAAATGTCAGTTTACTAATGTGGGGGCGAGGGGTTCATACCAAGATTTATTTTCCTCCAGGAGTAACAGTGGCAATACTTTTAGGGCATATGTTGGTTACATTTTTCTTCTTTTTGTGGAAAAGGAAGTCTTGTAGGTATTAAAAATGTTCTGCCAGATGTGGATAACTGCTTCCCAGCCCTACGTGTCTGGCTATTGTGGAACACTATTCCATTGTAAACTAGGGTTGGACAAAGCATGAGTCAGGCTGTTGCTGGATAGCAACTCTGATCAGTAATAGCCAGCACTTCCAGTGATGAGGTATGTTGGGAGTTGTAGTCCAACAACATCTGGACAGCAGCCCTTCTAAACCAATTTGATACCCACAAATACTCTTTGTGGACATTTTTGTCTAGTGAAATAAACTGGGATTCCAGAAAATGCAGTAGAACCCATTGAATGCAAGGGCTTTTTTAGAATCTATCTGGATAAGAATTAAAAGGGATTCTATATGATGCAGACATTAATGAAATTTGTTAGCAAATAATCCTGCATTTTGCATGTGTAAGCCTATTGAACTAAAATACTCTCCAGTAGAAATGAAAGTAACAAGAGAGGAAATTACATTTAACTGTCCAATCCCCTTAGACCAGAATCAATCAGATAGTGGCTAGGTCTACTTGGAAAAGTGCTGCAGTTTGATGAAACTACCCAAAATGAAACAATGAACATATATTAAAAATGCAAAGCTGGATTGTACAATTTCAAATTTATCTCTGCTGCAAGAAGACTTTTTATCAACTGTTTTAGGGAGGAGTTCAATAAAAAAGCAGAACCTGGTTTTTCTGTCACCTTGGGTTTTTTTTTTTTTAAACCCACCCTTTTATTTTCATCTTTTGATCCAAGTAATATCATGAAAGAAATATATGATGACTCTGAACATAACACAAGGCTTTGCAGCATCCATTGTTAAATGAGGTCTACTATTCATAGAGTAAAGGCACACTCATTCCTCATTTTCAGTATTAGTGCCAGGCAGAAATGAATGGATCAATAGATTATTGGCAGCCCAAGAACAAACACTGTAACTTTGTGTATGGAAAGCAAGTGAAATGGCTGATTTAGGATCATCCAACAAGCATATAGATAGCATAGTACAGATCACACCAAAGACATGGCCACAAAGGAACACTTTGAAAATTAATTCTGAAGATTTTAGCTTCTGCTTTGACTCATCAGTTAAACATAAATTCAACATACTGCTCATGCACTGTTTTTAAAGCCCATAAACACCTGCCATTCTTACATATCAAGTACAGTCTGTCATCCTGCTGGACATGATTAGCTAAATGTTGTAAAGTGAAAAAAATAACAATCCGGAATTCATACCCTACAAATAAAACAAGACAATGTGATGGACCTATGTTTGCTGTTGTGTGCTTTTAAGTTGTTTCTGACTCATGGTGATCCTAAGGGGGGTTTTCTTGGCAAGATATGTCTGGGATGGTGGTGGTTGCCTTTGCCTTTCTCTGAGGCTGATAGAGTTGACTTGCCCAAGGTAATGCAGAGGATTTCCCTCGCCTCCAGAGTTATATTCTGATGCTCAAACCACTATACCACACTGGCTTTTGCTGCTGGAAATCCAGCCATAACAGGTAAATAATATTAGCGTTTCTGCTGAATTACACTAACATTACTTCCATCTTTCCACTATCAGACTATAGCATCTGTGCTATCTATTCTATTCTGAGGGTGAGGTAAGCTGTTTGAAATCCAAGTCCAACATGTATTGATCAAAGCCACCCAGCAGTACACACTTCATGGGAATAAGCTTCTCTTAAAATCAATGGCTCCAAGGAACAACTGACCCAATAAAAGGCATGTGCTCACATATAAGTTGAAATTATTTTTTAATTCTTCTGCTTTCTTTCACTATATACTGGGATGACCTGTGTATGATAAACCACCTTCATGCATGTATGAGAAGAATTCCCCTTTATAGAAAAAAAACACAGGTTCTGCACTTTGGATAATGTCCAATGTGTTGAGCTTCAGAGTATTCTAGAAGTCTAATCAATTAAACAATAAATCAGAATTAGTTAATTTTAAAAACAGTAATGGCCAGCTAAACATGTTTCTATTCAGAAAAAGTCCAACACTTTGAAAGGTTTTTCACTTAATCCAACATAACCAACCATATAGGGACATATATCACACAGCACTACATAACCATTGCACAATGCTTAATACCCAACCACAGTGAACAGTTGCAAAACTAGAAGAAGAAGAACTGCAAAAACATAGAAAATTGCAAAGCATCACCACAATGCAAAGTAAGATACACAACCACAGTGGGAAGTACAGGATTCACAAACACAATGCAAAGTATAGAATGTACAACAGAAATGTGTAATGAAAGTATAGGATGCACAACTGAAATGCACTGTCATAATGGAAAGTATACGAGGTACAACCACAGTGAGTAATCACAATGCAAAATATGGGATTCACAATCACAACGCAAAATATAGGATGCAGAATCATAATATGCAAGGCACAGCTTGCAAAGACAAGGCACAGATGAACATGCTGTCTATGCAACTCTGCTTGTGCTGCTATCAGCAGAATACTTCTGTTGTGCAGTGGTGACTTGTTGGTTCTGTATGTGCAGTATGACTTATGCATGCATGTTTCCCTAAGTGAATTCCAGCTGATATACTATGGAAGTTACAACTGATGAAAAGCTGAAATGACCAGAAAACTAGCAAAGGTACTGGCCTTCACTGTTTATTTCTATGTAATGTGCACATCAGTAGGAAAAGCTGGTTGATCTCTGAAGACATAATAGAGCAACCGGAACATGGCCATTAAAGAGTAACTCCCAGTGCATTTAATGGGACTTACTCACAAGTAAGTGTGCATAGGATTACTGCTGGGCAGACCAATCCTATAAAGGTCAAGAGGTGGAGAAGAGCCCACAATGGAAGAGCTACTGCTTCCTAAGCCTTGCTGAGCTTGGGTGGCTGCTTGGGCTGGTCTGGGTGTTCTTTCTCTCTGTGTGCATGAGAATACGAGAGAGAGGGAGAGAGACTCTTGATTTTTTAAAAATCTTGTTGCTCTTTTACAATGTTTTAGGGTAAATAACTGTGCCAGCAGTAGGGCTAGTGGCATTGACCCTCTGCTCCAAGTCTGGAAGCATGTTCATTAATGACAGCTATGGAGTTAGTATGCCAAACCTTGACTCCACTCCAGCTCCTCTATTTTCCTACTGTTCTATTCTGACTCCTTCGTAAATGGCAAATGTATATTAATTAGTAATATCACCTTTACAAGGCATTTCATCACCACCACGTGAATCATCAGGCTATTAGATTTACAGAAGATAAAATTTATCCATTAAGACTTCTGAACAACAAAGCTTTCCTAAATTCCTATGAAACTAAATACACAACAAACTAGACACTTTAAAGAAAGTAACATATAAATATAAAATTACATATTTACCGTGTATTGGGTTTACACTTAGTGTTAGGACTTACATTTAAGGTTTCATTTGAGGTTATATTTAAGGTTAGAGTTAAAGTTAGGGTTAGTATTAATATGTTCAGTAATAGGATTATCTTTAGTAACAGCAATAGGCTAAATATAGTTGAAAAGGATAGAGTTAAGAATGTAACAAAAATATATTACCAATATTATATATAACGTGGAATAAGTATATGATGCTAAAGGATCTGGAAAGAAATAATGTAAGCTATTTTGTTGTAATGTTTCTTTTTCACTTTTATAGGAATCATGTGGTGTTATGTTTTGTCTGTTTTTTCTTTATAATTAATTAAAAAATTACCGTGTATTGCTATAATTTATTTTGAAGCCACAGTCAGAGCTGGTACATTTCTACCGATTTCAGCTGTGAATCCATCCAAAATTTCTTCTGACTGTGACTCCAGTTCCATGATTCTGACTCCACAGCCTTGTTGTCAATCCTCTGTTGGCACATGCCAGACTGACCCTTTTTCTGCCATTATCCTAGAGAAACCCAATTGCCTTGGCAGCAATGATGGTGGAGTTTCTGGATGCTGGACCACAGACCTCCATAACAGACTATCCCTCTCCATTGATAGGAAAGTCCTCAGAATATTATGGTCTCAGGAGTGCACACCCAGGATGAAAGGAATGTTACAGTATGGTGTGTGCATGGTAGTGATGGCAGGGAGAGAAAGAACATGTCTCTTTCCAATAACATTGTACATAGACTTACTGTTGGAATCAACTTACTGTTGGAATAAAACTTACTGCTTACTGCTCTCCACCAATGACTCAGATTATTGTTTATATACGTAAGGATCTAAAAGCTCTTAGCATGAATGGAAAATACTTCTGTGATTTTGAGGGGGCAATCAGTTCTTCTTCTGACTGCCCTCCCACATAGCCATACCACACTTTGTTCTAAGATCTTGATATCAAGGATGCTTGTGTAAGAGGGTGGGTTCAGGGCTATAGGAAGGAGAAGCAGCAAAATAAGCCACTCTTGGTACCCATATTTTTTTAAAAAATATTGACAGTTTAATTTCTAAATCTGAGTCACAGATCACTGAGCTATTGGCAGCCTAATTCTACAACTCAAACTCTGCCACTGCACATGAATTGTTGATCTTATCAGAATGTAACAGTCAAGAAATGGCTTGCAGAAGACATTCCTATAGTCCTAATGTATATTGTTCTCTCCAGAGTCCTCTCCCATTCAAAAAGTGATAACTGGCAAATATGGAAAATATGGTCAGTTTTAGTTGGAGAAGCAGCACCACCATGGTTGACCCAAAGACTCTTGTTGCATTAGCACTAAAGTTGCTCCTGGTGCTGTTACAAGGGCCTTAGCTGCACATTTAAGGTCATGGTTTGACTCCTACACATGATCCTGTGACTCTGGATGAAGAATGCTAAACCATTAAAGGAAAGTGTATTTTTTCATGTATTCTCAATTGTACAGTTTTGAATACACCTAGCATAGCCAGGAAAGGATTTGAGAGAAAGAATACAATCAATAATAATTTATATAAGTGTTATAAAGATTATGTTTTTCCCTTGGGTAGAACCTAGACTAGTGCATCTCTATTAATGTCATGTAATAAGCTGAGGAAGAATCTTCTCCTTCTCCCAAGACAGTTACCTCATTTTGATGTAAGCTCAGTCCCACAGAAATCAGTGAGCTGAAACCAGGCATCTACAGTGTGGCACATGATTGTCCTTTGACAGTAAAAATGATATTACAGGGAGAGATGCACAGAAGCTTTTCCCACAGTGGTTGAAACTGTATAGACAGAATACCAGATTCCTGCTAAGAGAATTTAGGGACAGATGTACAAAGGAGGATAACATGTTTCACCTCTAACTCTGGGCAGGGAACTGACAGGCTGATTCTAGGTGATGAAAATGCCTATGGATCAAAATAAGTTGGGAAGCCCTTCCGTATGTGTTGTGTTTAGCAGTCCAAAAAGGTATTAAATCAAATTGTATGATCTTAAATTAAGATAGTAAACAAAGGACAGCATCCTGCTCAGTATTTTAGACATCATAATCCAGACACATGACAGTGTAATTATTAGAATTCACTTTGATGGTTGTTGCACCCTTGCAATGACCAGTGTTCCCCAAACCCTGTCTTTGAAACCAGGCACCCTCCTGAACGGGTGCATTTCTGAGGCACTGGAAAGAAGGGTGTTGAGTTGCATCCAGCCCTCTCCTGCTAGTAAGGTGCAATGCAATACAACAAGTAATGAGCTGCTTGTTGTATCGTAACTTTCTGAGGCAGAGGGTTGGACATGTCATCACTCAGCACCCCAGTCTCCAGTGCCCTCAGAAATACTTCTGGTGGTGGGGTTTGAATGGCTTTCAAAAGTAGTTTTTGGCATCAGGAGGCATAGTTGTGATGACAGAGCTAACTGTTATAGCTATGACTCTTGATATAGGACTCAGCCATTACATTTAATACAATGTGAATCAAAGAATTTGAGATCTTTCTATTCACTGTAATAAGTTGTGGATAGTTACACTGTCTTCAGTATCGCGGTAGAGCCACATTCAGAATGACGTAACTGGGACTTTTTGATGATTCTGTCTGCAACCTCTTCAACTTCTCCCTTTTCTCTCTCACATTAATTGCAATCCTTCTGTTAGCTGGGTTGCACTGATGGAATTTATCAACAACAATAGTGCTTTTTTCAGTAACAACCCCACTGGTTGCAAAGTATTTGGAGTGGTGAGGGCTTCATCCTGAATGGGCAATGAAAACCAGGGCTATGGAGTCAAAGTCAGAAGCAATATTGGGTGAAGCTGGACTCGGTAGAACTTGGGCTTCAAAATAAAAATGTATAATATTAAATGCCTAGCTTGTTGCATATTTACTTTCATAGAAATTTAGGAAAGTTTTCTTGTTCAGAACTTTTCATCAAATAAATATATTTTATGTTTTACCAGTCTAAGTATCCTGATGATTCTTGTGATGGTGATGAAATGCCTTGTGCTACCATTTAATATTTTTACAATGAGTTATTGCTAATTAAAGTAAAATAGAGATGGAGTCAGAGGCAAAGTGTTGGCATACTGACTCCACAGGCCTGATAAAAACCCATTAGTTCTCATGAAGTAAAAAAGAAACCCTGGGCGGTTATGAATATTTAACCCTTAGTCACACATTCATAACTGCTACATATTCACAATCTGTACATAGCTCCTAGTTTAAGGAACACACAGGGACCATGGAAGTCCTCCAAACCCCATTCACCAGTAAGCACCCACTGGGATTGACAGGAGTCCATTCCCCTGTTAATCAAGAAGTAGCTGCACCTTCTTTGAGTGTGAGATCTCCAGGGCTAGGGGGAATTTATGACAGGTGGTCCTTTTTTCTGCCTATTGCACTGGAGATTGCTCACAAGAAGGGTTGAGAACATCAAGAAGCTGCTTCTCAATTGACAGGGAACAGATTTCCATCAACCCTAGCAGCTGCTAGTTTACTGGTAAGTAGTATCTGGAAGGTGAGGTGGTGGTCTGTCTGGGATTCCACACCCTGCCCCTAGTGGAGATGAAAACTGCTAGAACTGACTTTGAGATAAAGGCCTGAATCCTATTGATTAATCCTAGCTAGAGCAGACACACTGAAACCATTATTGGATATAAGTCAAAATGCAGGTAAATTCCATTGATGCAGTGGGTTTGCACTAGTTGAGACACTAAGCATTAGGCTTCAGACCAAAATGTTTTTTGTTCATGCTACAAAGGCTAACTCCTAGAAATCTTCAATTGGTGTTCTTTGAGATTATGCCATGTGTCATTCTTTTTCCCTTTCTCATGCAATCTCAAGTTTCTCTAACCAAGCTTTGCTGAGTTTTGCAATTTGATGAGGGCTGCCTGCTTCTTTAAAACTGGTTTTTATGGTCTTTGGTCTATGGTCGGGGGATTTTCACAGAACATAATTATAGCACCATAATTCCACTTTAACTGTCACGGTTGTGTCTTGTGGAATCCTGGGGCTTATACTTTGGTCAGAGTCACTAAAGGAGCTCTCTCGCTGAGAATCGTAAATGCTCCTCCCCAAACTGCCAGTCTCAGGATTCCATGGAACATCAAAATGGCATTTAGTGGAATATAGCACTATACTTGTGTGGTGTGAAGTGGTGCCAGGAACAGGTAACTTTGATGGGGGCCAATTTTTCTGTCCCAATAACTCTTCAAGGGCTGCACAGACTACTAAAAATGCAGGGGGGAAAACCTGGAAATGTGTCCCAAAGTTCACTTTTGGTTTTGGAAAATATATACTTTTAAAAAGGACACTCAAATTGATCTTGGAAGTGTCAAGGAGAGTCAAGTCACTATATTTTTTTATTTTTGTGTGTGCAAGAAACAAGGTGGTCCTGAGGAAGAGAAAGGTGGACCTAGAGGGTCTGCAGGCTCCAAAAAGCCTTGGGGGCTGGATGTAAGTTGATTTACCCACTCCTGCTATTCTTCTAGTTTCTCATTTCTAGATTTCTTTGTCCTTGACAAGTAAGTTCCAATCATCCAGTCATAAAGTGGCAGCAGGTTTATAAGTTAAGACTGTGAGAGACAGCTCATGATACATTTGTTAGCCAAGTAATATATGAAGAACTTTTCTCCAGCACACCTCTAAGTTTAATCTTCAAGACAACCTATTTGCAGAACAGATTAACATCTGCATCCTGCTGTCTTTGGAATAAAGGCATTATGCAATATAATCCTTAACAACACATAGGCAAATCATTACAAAAGAGTGTGATTAATTATGTTCAAAAATAAACTCAATTACATATCAGCTGCCTTCTTAAATTTATGGGAAGGAACTTTTCTCATTTCGTGTTGAGAGAATAAAGCAGGGGCTACCCAATTGTTGGCGCTTATCCAGAGAAGAACCCATCATATTAACTGTTCTCAGCTTCTGCTTTGAACATGTTTTATTCCTTCTCTTTTATATATCCCAGCCTTTGCAAATGTCGCTTTCCTACATATTAAGAATCCTGCGCAGAACCCTATTCTTATGGTTATCCCCAACCTCTATAAAACGTGGACAACATATAATTAAGACAAAGGTTAGGTAATATACCAGAAATAACCTTTCTCTCTTCTCTTTTGTAATTTTCTTTTGTTAAGAACTAAGACGATCTCTTACAACTTTGGTATCTGTGGAAGGATTTGAAGTCTTGTTAAAGCCAAAGCTACAGATAGGTTTCAGTTATTCTGAATGCCAAAATACAGAAATGTTTTGAGTTATGCTTAGAACAAACTGGAAACACTGGGGGGGAGAAAACAAAACAAGTAATATAACAAGCATTTGGCTATAAACTGGAGATGTGTTTCAGATTCAGCTATCACTATCATTCCTCTAAATCCACTACCAGTTTTGGCCACTAGGAAGCACAATTTGGCTCAAAACCTCTGCTCATGTTTAAATCATTATTTTACTAATGCACTTTTAGTGTGAATCAGTACCTTTTCTTGCTGATAAGGGCCATTCTGCAGGATATCAGATAAATATTGCATCTAGGGGAATTGGATGGCTCAGGGATTTGGTAACAGTATATGGAGCCTTTAACCTAGAGGTCAATGGTTCAGATCAAATCTGGCCTACACAAGTGACTGAAAATCATTATTATCACAGGCTTGCTTGATGGACCTTGACTAACTCCAGATACTTAGTTTATTTGCCAGGTGTTTACAGCAACCTTTGAAAGGAAAAAGGAGAAAAAAGCAGGGAGGGGGGAATCACTAAAAGAAAACAAACAGAATTAAGTATCTACAACCTATGTGCTTATTTTCAGATTCTGGATGGGGTTTATTGACAATTCAAAATGACAGTATGCATATGTGTACACATACACATTTGTCTTTAAGGGTTTAATGAAAATGTATCACCAAATTAATAGATTACTTATTGTTCTGGGCATTTGGAAGTACAGAAACAAAACAAAATAGCATGATATACTACATGTTGTACATTCAAGCAAATAAGCTGCAATGCAGAATACTCCTTACCTGCCCATTTGCTGTGCTAATTATTCTACAGAAATGTGTATGAATTAATATGCATTTTAAAAATCCAGACCAGAATTTTCTATCAGGGCCACACGTTGTAACTTTATGCATACGTAGCTATGTAGCAGAGGTGCTAAGAATCCGCTTAGTGAATTTACAAGATGTTTAACAGGACATCAGCAAGAATGCATTGGTCCCACTGTGCATTGGTTCAGATGTGCAGCAGTCACTTGGCTGGTTCCCTAACATAGCAGTGTAAAAGCAGCCACTTGCTGAACATAGAGGTTCCAAAAATACTCAGTTCTGCTTAAAACTGCACAAAGACCTAAGTCCCCAAGTGAATTCTGGCAGTATTCTTTGTTACTTGGAATTTAGTGTTTAGCAAATATTTCTAAACACATGTAAAAATGGTAGGAATCATTCCCAGTGCCTGAGTGTGCTAAGTTTTGGGTCTTGAGATGACAGATGAGTAGACTGCCACATGGCAGTACAAGATTCCCATTTCAAAAATTAGATGGTGGGCTATATCCATGTATGTGTGCCTAAAGGCTATGTGGGAATGGAAAAAGGACATGGCAAAGCTTGAAAAAAGTTAATAGTACATGGGGGGGGAGGCTGAGTCCTATAGTTCATGCTAACTAGAGTAGACTCACTGAATGAATGGAACTTACATAAGTGTTGACTTATCAAATTCTCATAGATTTGGTGGATCTCCTTCAGTTGGTACCAACAATTGGATTTAGGTCTTGGACTACAACTACACCAACCAGCACAGCCACCAGCAAATGGTTAACCAGCTCATGCTCATGAACAGCAAGTTACAAGTTGATCATTCTCAACATTTTTAATTGAGTTTCAGATTGACTTATGGTTTTAGGAACATGTTATATTGAAAAAGAACTGGAAGTTATGAAATGTGGTTAAAAAAGCCATCCAGCCATCCCACAAGTGAAAAATGGAATGGATGCAAAAAGTGCCAGAATATTGCGTGCTCACACACACGCACACACAATTAAAAGCCAGGATGTGGCCATCTGAATATGTTAGCCTGTATTTGTTGTTGTTGGTACATGCCGATTTCAGAAACAGAGTGAAGAACTGGTAGGACTGGTAGCTCAAATGTATTTTTACATTCAGTTTCGTTAAGCAGCAGTTTAAGATGATCAAATATATAGTTGTCCAGAAGAAATAAAACCTTCCTTTGTCTCATATGAACAGAGCAATTGAGTTTTATATTAACAAAGAAAAGGGAAATGAGCCTTGTTCTTAGCAAAATATACTTGCAAAATGCTACTGTACAGAAGGAACACACACACACACACCGCACCAAATTGTTAGGAGAATTAAATATAGATCAACAAAATCAATACTTAATTGTATAACTCAAGGTCTTTCATTTCATACCTAATCCCTAATCAGAAGTACCAAGTATGCCTGCTTTTGATTAAAAAATAAAATAAAAATGTCACTAAGAAGTGTAATAATTTTCAAGCGTTTTACATGCTCAAATCTGCAAGTTATTCTGCCTTAGCTTATCCAAGGTCATATTGATCTCATAATCTATACTGTTTAGCATGTTAATTTAATATTTTATTTAGACCTAGATGTCTTAGAAATCACTGAAGCAATTTTTTTATTTATGCTACTTGCCAACTAATGCAGCATTGAATAAGCTTCGCAGTGCACATTAGAAACATTTTCCACTTTTCATTTTGGAAAATGCAGATTTTCTATTGTTAATAAGCTCCGTGAAAACACTGGAATGGAGTCAAAAAACACTGGAATGGAATCAAACAACAATACAAATCAGATCAGCCTCTGCCTCCCTCTCTCTTTCTGTCTCTCATCACCCCACTCACCCCCTAGTCACATAACTGGTGACAAATTACAGCCAGTCTTTATGTTTGATAGTTGGGGTGAGGCAAAGAAATTTGTGTTATAAAAAGGATCTTCATTTAGACTTCAAGCTGGAATCAGCAGTTTTCTAACTGCTGGAAACTAAAGATACATTCAACCCAGCAGGTTTTTAGGTGCAATTTGCTGCCAAAAATCACATAAGAAGCACAAGCAGTTCATAATGCATCCTGTGATTGCCACTTTTATAGCACAATCCTGTAACATTTATTCAAAAGTAAATCCCATAGGTTTCAGTGGGACATTCTATCCATTTACCTGATTCCCAGGTAAGTGGGTATAGGATAGTTACTATTCATTTGCTTTGGTTCCTGGTTCCCATTTCATATGAAAGCTCTTATTGTATGAAAGAAGGAAATAAAGATTCCTCCTACAATTCATCTGGAAAGAAGTTGTGTGTTATTCTTTCATTCCTTTCCTTTCTGTACCTGTCCTTTTCTGTTCTCTGAGTGTGAAACAGCTAGAACAGGCAACCATAAGCCACAATAAGTTAAATTGTGGTGTGTGGTTTTTTTTGCTAATTTTGAATTAATTCAATGAAAGAACTAAATTGGGTTATTTATTAAACCCAGTAATGAGATGCTTTCAAATGGTTCCCCACTCCCCTATCCCAAATAGTCCATAAACAACAGAACTGGAAAGCATAAACATGGATTTGGATGAGGGGCTATTTAGGAAAAGGAGGCTGCACATGTCCATTTGAAATGTAGAATGTAACCCATGCACCAAAACTGAAAAATGAAGTTCATTAAAAGCTAATGAAATGAGGCCGATTAATAGCACAGGATAAGGAAAGTAGAGCATCCATCTATTAAAAATACTCTTCCTTTTCAGTCAGTCAAATAGGTTTCAAAAGCCTACAGCAATAAAAGCATCTTTGCTAGCCACTAGAAGGACAACAGGGAGGGGACCAGCCCAGCCTCCTTTGGAAAAAATTACCATGACCAGGGGGAAGCCACCAAGAAGGCCCTCTCCTGCCTCTGCACCAGATGTGCCCCTGAGGGTGATAGGACCAAGAAAATAGCCTCCCTTGAAGAGCCCTAAACCTGTCCAGACTTGTATGGAGGAAATACAGTCCTTCAAGATTTTGTCATTTAAATTGACTAAAGTCCCAAAAATAAGTTTCAAAAAGATCAAACTGTCCAAAACTTTCACGTCCAGGCAAATTTTTGTCTTGTCAGATATGGGTTTTGTGGGAAATCTCTGTTTTTACACACACACACACATGCATACATACATACATATCTCCAAATCTGTTTCTGAATGAGATCCAATGCTATTTATCCACAAGCACAACAGATGTAATAGGAAAAATAGATTGTCCTGCCCTCCCCCCAGCCCCCTTCCATCTGCTCTGGAGTCTGCTCCATGAGCAAAAGTCCACTTGTCCCTTTATTTTTATGCTGCTTTATTTGTCATATGGGATTGTCTTGTTTTTTAATTGTAAACAACCCTGAGTGATGTGGTGCATTGGAAAGTTAGTGCACACATTTTCTAAATGACTGAGTGACACATTTATTAAATTCAGGTGGGAAAAAAATTAAACCCCAAACCTTCAATTCCTACTGGAAGTAGTAGATAGAAATTAAAAATCATTTGAGAATAAGTACCAGGGCATCAGATACAGCATGACAGCACCCAGACATAGCCAAGGTGTGAGGCAGCTCATATATTTATAAAATCAGGCTCGCTATATTTTTCTACCTGAAACAAAATAGAAAACTATGCTGCTCCTAAAAATTAAGGGGCGTAGTTCTCTAGCCAGAAAATCCCCCTGGTAGTATAAATACAATGGCCAAGACCCCACATCACAGGCATAGTTAGAGATGCAAAACTATATATTGTGTCCTGATTCAGTTCCTCAAACTTATTTTTAACAGTTAGCATGTACTGAATGACAGATGTCTGCTCTGTTCGTGATTGGGGTGCAACAGCTCCCCACCCCCAGTGATCTGTGGTGTGAGAATCAGAAGGAAGACAGCAATCTCATGGTCAGATCACTGGTGGGAGTGGGCTTGGAACATCATCCTGTTGCACCCGAGTAACCAGCAGAACAGACCTCTGTCACTTGGTGTAGCTCCCTGCTGTTAAGGTAGATTTTAGAGGACCTTTGCAATCATGGTAATAGTGCCATGATCAGAAACATGAATGGTGAACAGCTATGAATGTGTAAGTCTAGGTCAGCAGGATGCTAGCCAATTACACTAAATGCTTAAAAAGAACAGGTTGCTTACCGGTAACTGTAGTTTTTTTTAATCTGTGCCTCGCACAACTGGGTTTCTGCCTGCACAGAGCCTGTAACAGAAGGTTACAGTGCAAGTAGCTTTGGCAGGAACCCCACTCCTTCCGGTATGCTCTCCACTCCTTGCCCCAAAGCTACTTTATCCTCAGTTCCATACTCTGTTCACTGTAACGGAGGATCTGCTAAGGAAGAGGGTGGGTTGTGTGAAGACACATACGACCACTCAAAGAACTACAGTTACAAGTAAGCTGCTGCTGCTGCTTCTGCTTCTTCTTCTTCTTCGTGGTCTCTGTGCCTCACACAATTGGGTGACTGACAAGCTTACCATTAGACAGTGGCGGGGGGGGGAGATAAATCAAGAATAGAAGAGAGCGCTATCTACTGAAGGAGGCATCAGCCTTCACTGTGCAGTCGGCCAATATTTGCACATTTGTCTGATTGTCTGCGTCAGCATATGATTGACTGGCTGTGAAGATTCCATGGAATCCTGGGGTTGGCATTTTAGGGAGGGGCCTTTAGTATTCTCAGCTGAGAGTTCTTGGGCCTCAGACCTGTTGTTATGGAGATGAGGCCTACCATCAATAAGGATGCCAGAAAACTTTTGGGAGGCATGTGTGAGAAGAATTAAAGTGACATACACAACATAGTTACAGGGTCTTCTCGCCTCATGCAGTAGATTGTATGGGTTCCATATGTGAGGAATCTTAAAGCTGAAATTCAAAACAAAAAATGCTTCCAGAAAAACGTAAAGCCATTGCACAAATTCTACAGAGAAAAAAAAAAGACAGTACATTAATGTCACCAGACAACACAGATTGGATTGGGGACTATGGGAAAAAGTTATAGGTACTGCAGTAGGCTGGCTGCTATGGAGATGAGGCCTAGCAGCAAAGAGGAGGACAGTGTATTTCCTCAGGAACCCAACCTCTGTATGTTAACAACTCTGAATACAGATTGGATTGGGGAATATGGGGAGAAGTTTCAGCTACTGGAAAAGGCTGGTAGCTATGGCATTGAGGCCTAGCAACAAGGAGGAAGAGGACAGTATATTCCCTCAGGAGCCCAAACTGTGTATGTAAATAACTCTGAGTACAGATTGCACTGGAAGATATGGAGAAAAGTTACAGGTACTGGAGAAGACAGTTCCGTGAGTTCTTAAGAGGAAAATAAAATCCCAAACAATGTCAGGTAAATATGCTAGTGCTGGATAAAAGTGGAAGGTTGTAACCAGATAACTGCCTTGCAAACATCTGTCAGAGAAACACCCTTCAGCCAGGCAAAAGGAAGTAGACATGACTTATATTGCAAATGTAGAGGTTGAGGCAACTTAGCAAACTGGTAAGCAAAGTTGATGAACTCTACCACCCACTTGGAGAGGTTCTACAAAGAGACTAGCAAGTCTGCCAACATAACAGCTTGGGTAGCTTTCTTATTTGGGCAATTTGGTGGATGTAGTAGGTTAGTGGTCTCCTTACATCCAAATGGTATAGCATGTGCCATAATCATGAAACTGGTTTTTGATAAAAGGCCGGTAGGACAATGTCATGCTTGAGGTGGAATGACAAAGCAACTTTAGGGAGAAAAGAAGGATCTGTGTGAAGGATGAGGATTTTCCTCATGGAAAAAAAGATACAAGTGATCAGCTTTCAAGACGCAGAACTCACTAGTGTCCTGGCTGACATGATGCCCACCAGAAACACTGTTTTGAAAGTAAGCAGACAGGACATCTTCCATGGCCATGGGTTCAAAGGGCTTGGAAGGTAGCAGTGACAGCACCAAAGACAGTATAGGATCTCTCACAGGTGGGTGTTAAGTGTGAAAGACCTTGAAGGAAATATTTCACCATCTCATTCATTAACAGAAAGGCAGCTGGATGACCTGATAGTTGGTAGGCTACTATGGCAGCCAGATAAACTCAGAAAAGAAATTGAAAGTCCCTTACCTCAGGTGTAGAAGAAAGACCAATACTATATGCTCATCAGTTGGCAAGGAAATCCATTATCCTGAGCAAAGGTGCAAAACACACTCCATTTGCTCCTGTATGAGCACTAAATAGATTGCTTTTGAGAAGCCTGGAGGACTAATTGTATAAGTTCTTCTAATGACCCCAATCCTCCACTCTGTCAAGCAAAAGGAGGGCAGGTCCAGATGGCATACATGGAACATGGAACAATGTTAGATGATCAAGCAGTGGTAAGAGGTATATATACTTGTGGTGTGAAAGTTGAAGAAGCATTGAGAACTAGGGTTGTTTGAGTCACCACTGTGCCATAAGAACACAATTGGCTGCATCTTCCTGAATTTTCACTAGAACCCTGGCTAGAAGCAATATTGGAGGGAATAGTTAGAGGAGAGTGCACATCCACCATCACAGGAACACTTCACTCATGGACCCCTGACCTATGTCTCTTCTGCTATCATGTCTATGGCAGAGCAAGCAGTAATAAACAAGCAGCACAGCTCCTACTCATGAGGTGAGAGTCAAATAATGTCCAAACAGAAAGGAAGCCTAGAGCAGGCAAATCCAAACAGGCAGAGTTCCAAGACAACCAGATCCAAGAGCACAGGGTTTCAGGACCAAAGAAACCAGTTACTGACGCTGGGAGGAAAGGCCAGCTGGAGCCCTTTTTATCTATGGATGTTGTCACCACAGGTGTTCCCTCATTAGGGCTCGTTTAGTACTTAAAGAAGATGAGCGACACAAGCCCTCCCTTTCATGGCGTCTCTGCTGCAAGGTAGGTGTGTCAGCTATGTCTTCATCTATTTAGTCCTCTGACTCAGGCCCTTGTTGTTGTTGTGTATTATCTTTCTCTGGACCAGCTTCTGGGGACACTTCAGCCTCTGGGGAAGCCTCTGCCTCAGAGTCAGAATCCTCCTCCCTGCTGCCACAGTCTCCAAGGCAGGGCATGACATCTGTGGCATGGCATCTGCTGCAATAACAGGTACATTTCCTGTTCATCCTGAAAACAAACATGTTGATCAAGGGTTTCCCTCATCATTGAACTACCATGTTGAAAGCCACTGGGGAGAGAGACCACTTGTACACACTTCTTTGGAAATTCTGCTGAGAGAATCTGCTAGCAAGTTGTCTGAGCCCAAGATATGAATTGCTAGGAGAAACAAATAGTGAAGGATATACCAGTCTCACAGGCCCATTGCCACAGCATTCAGTATGCAAGACCTCGTTCCTCTCTGTTTGTTGACGTAAAAGACTACAGACACATTGTCTGTAGCTATCTGGGTCACAGTCCCCTTGATACAAACTTCAAGTGCTCAAAGAGCCTTGGTGACTGCTAGCATTTTGAGAACACTGATGTGGAGATGATATTTGTATCTGGGCCATGTGCCCTGCACCATTAGGCCTAAGCACTGAGCTCCCCCCATCCCATTAGGGAAGCATCTGACTTCAATAGAACTGTGGATTATAGTGGGTGGAATGACATTCCCTTGGATAGGTTGAATGGGTGAAGCAACCAGAAAAGGGACTGACGAACAGACCTTGGGATGTAAACCAACCACCAGGCTTGTCTCATCTGAAATCAAAATACATTAGAAACCAATGTTGGAGAAAATGGAATCTTAACCAAGTGCATAATACAGCTGCTGCAGTGGAGGCAAGAAATCCCAGAAGCTGCTTAAGACAATGAGACAACATTCTGTTCTGAAGTATTTAGAGAATTGACCCTAAGACGGTCCTGGACATTCCTGAAATGGGAATGCCATTGCCAGTCTGGCATCCAACTGTGTCCCTGTGGAGAGGAGGGACTGGGTTCATATGAGACAGGAGTTTTTGAGGTTTATCTTGAGACTGAGATCACTGAGGATATCTAATGTTCTGTTTAATTGCCTCCAGAGGCAGTTTGCGATGGCCTCACAAGTAGCAAGTTGTCCAGATATGGGAATATTATGACTTCCTTGGTCCTGAGGCAGGCAGTGACTATTGCCATGATGTTTATGAAGATTGGTGGGGCTGTCAATAGATTGAAGGGCAACACCTTGTACTAGGACAGAACAGAAGTGACTCAAAACAAAGATATCTATGGTGGTGCAGCCAAATGCCAATATGAAAATATGCAGCTAGCAATTCAATTGCAGTAAACCAATATCCTGACTTCAACAGCAGTAGGATGGTATGAAGGGTGACAATGAGAAATCTCTTTGGGACAATGTAGTGATTGATTCTTCTGAGATCCAGGAGCTTCAGAATCAAAAAGTACCAGGAAAATAGTACGTATGGCCCCAGGAGAGTCCTCATACAGATGTCTTCTGTAAGGCCTGCCAACAAGGCTTCTGCCCCACATTCTGCTCCATGTCCAGCTGCTTGAATTTATTGGGCTGCTTGTCCCTATGTGCTTCCTGTTGAAGTAGTACATAGGCATTCCTCTCTGATCATTTGGCAGGTAGAGTATGAAGGAGAGCATCTTCTCCCACAGAAACTGTTAGTAGTCCACCATGCATGCTTCATAGTTAAGTACCCAGACTGTGAAAGCTGATGAGGAGTAAAAAATATCTACACAGGAGATTTAGATGGCATTCTTCCCTGTCTGGAGCATATAGCAATATTTCTTTGTATATTTAGCTTGTGAGGCCTCCACTATGATGGAATTCAGAGTTGGGTGAGTAAACAAAAAGCTAATATCATCTTGCTGAACCTTGTAGAAGGTTTTCAGCTTTCTGAAAATTGGAGATATGGATGATGGTTTAGACACAATTGTTTTACCAGGTCGAGTAAAGTGGGCAGAAGAGGCAGCACAACTAGGGTGGCTCCACACATATCTATTCCCTGAAAGACTGGGTCCAGAAGAGGAGTCTGTTGAGTCTTGGCCTCTAGCCCTAGAGACTTGGCCATGCAAAGAATGAGGTCTGTATATGGTCATAATTCTTTTGAGGGGGAAGCAGGGTGGTATCTACCACATCTTCCCCAGGGGAAGTAGTGAAGGGGGATGCTAGTTGAGGCTGTGAAACACAAGAATCAGTATGATGAATTGTCATAGTCTGGCAATAAAACATTCAGATACAGAGCTGTTGTGGCTGGTGTTAATGAAGCAGACTCCGAGATAGCCAAAAGTGTGGTATGAAGTGGGGCTGTTGGGTCAGCAGATGGACCAGATCTGCCTTGAGGAAGTGTTTCAAGTTGTTGGATGGACAGAAGGATTGGTCCTAGGTGTCAAGGTCAGAGACCTGGGTGGCGAGCCAGCTCAGAGAAGGGAGTGTGACAGCCAGCAAAGTCCAGCCGGGAGGAGACAAGCAAGCACTTTACACAAGGGAGTTCATTTACCAGAGCATCAAGTGAAAGCCACAGTTAGAGTTTCAAAAGCCAAGGGTCAAGAGATCAATTCAAGGTGGCAGGAACCAGGTGCCGGGAGCAAGGAACAGGCAAGAGGAGGCCTTGAAAGAAGTTTGCCACAAGCAGAGGAAAGCTTCTAGGCAGGCAGTTATATAGACCAAGACACAGGTGTGGCTAGTCACTGCTTCTTGAACTTAATCAAGGAAGTCTCCCTTTGCTCAGCTCTCTTGAGTCTCTGCCTTGTTTGAGGGCTGATTGGCACAGGCTCCAAACCATCTTCAGAATTGGATCCCTGTTGCCCTAAAGGAGCAGGCAGAGGAACGTCCAAGCCTGCTTGGTCCCTGGCAACAGGGGGAGCTCTTGAGCTGCACAACTTATCTCCAGCCAGAGCCACAGGGACCAACAGCTGCTGCTTGTCACCAGCAGCTCTGACAGGGGCTTCAGTTATCACACTAGGAGAGTGAGAGTGATGACAATCATGAGCATGAGGGGTTGAAAGAGGATGACATCATGGAGAATGTGATGGATGGCAATTGTTAGCCCATCTGGGTCAGTGATATTGGTGATGATCCAGAGACACAGGTGAATAACATCAAGCATATGATTAGTGATGAGCAGGCAAACTGCTTCTGTATGAAGGGTCTGGATCTTGTGAGAGATGGGCAGGTAGGCAGGAGTTGGCTTTCTCCACTCTGGTTCATAGAGATAGTGATAAGAACCCTCTGATCCCAGAGAGTCTTCCTGATATCAGCATGGGCATCAAGTATCTGGACAGGGTTGCAAGCCTGGGATTGATGAAGGATGGAAGACCGATTGGGAGGACCCATAGGATGACTCTCTTCTCAAGCTGTGATGGGAGTGATCTTGTCACACTGGTGATGTTCCACCCCTGCTTCTAGGAGACCATGATGAAGGCCTATCTTGGATTAAGGGGGGCTTGAATGGGAGAGGGTACTGAGAACAGCTTGAGTAGTGAAGGACACTCTAGGCCCAACCATCCTCAGATCAAGAGAGGCTTGAGTGGAGAAGAGTGATCATGGACTGCACTAGGGTGCTGTGGAGATAAGTGACTATAGACTGTAGCTGGGTTACAGATTGTTGATGATCCACATCATTGATACTGGTATTGGTGGATGCTATAGATAGCATCCCCTGTACCAGTCAATCATTGGACTGAGCTAAGTCTTTTGCCTGTGGGACCATTGATTCAGATGAGGACGATGCTGACTTCAGGAGAATAAAGTCAGATAAGTTGGGCAAAGCCTCCATTTCTGCCAGTTTCTCTTTGTCCTTCTTACACTTCTTCCTAAAGCCACTTCCTCTGTCAGTGCACTTTTAGAATGGGTTTTGGCACACTTAGTGACTTCACCCAAAGACCTGTGGTGGGAAGACTCTGCAAATGAAGCATGAACACCCCAGATAACCTTCCCCTAGACAAAATGATACAGGGAATGACTTTTGGAGTTAGAGATCTTCAAACCTAAGGTGCACTTTTAAAACAGCACTTTTGAGGCTTTACACAGGTGGGCAGTCTTCAACCCACAAGAGGCAAAAAGTGGGGGGGGGGTGAAACAGAAGAGATAGAATACTAACACTATTTTTTTTTTTTTTGGATAGAGAAGAAAAAGTACAAGAGAAATAGGAGAACAGATGAAGCTACTATCTGATGAAACTATCCAGGATGTGTGCTTGATGACATATGAAAAGGAACTGAAGAGAGGGAAGCTTTGGAGAATGTGCTGAAAGGAGTAGGGTCCCCATCAAAGTTACCACCTCTGGAACCGTCCAGGGATGTCAGGCTTTATGCAGGCACAAATACAACCATGAGAGGCACAGAGACCACAAAGAACAACAACAGTTTGCTGCTATTTCATGAATCAAAAATCTGCCAGAGAGAGTCATTTCACTGCCTTATGAGAGGACCAGCAATGGTACAGAATTCTTAGCCCTAAAGAAGTTAGCTATTGTTTTGATTTTATGGTGTTCTAATTAGAATTCCTTGGATGGTTGGTTCAGGTGGGGATATCTCCCCCTTCTATTACTCTTCAGGAAAAATTTGGAGCCAAATCTCAGCAACAATTTTTACAACAGGCAAAGTACACTTTCTTGATCTCATTTAGCCAAATGAAAGGAAGTGTATGTTGGATAACTAAAGCTCCGTAGTGAAAGTAGTTTTAAAATCACCTCCTGGAAACTACAAAGGTGAATGCTGTAACTGCATGACCTCTGTTATATTACAGCTAAGCTAAAAATGTAATATTTGAACCTTTTCCCCTTTAAAGCATAACCTTAAATAATAAGTAAAACCTTTCTTTTCATTCTACATCGTTAGAAGCCATCTATTTTTTGGACTGAGAGTAAAATAATTTTTGAAATAATGAATCATTTTTCTCTCTCCTGCATGAAGAGAAATCCCATGATTATTTTGCTGAAGCAGACAATGACCTTCTCAAAGGGACCCCATCACTTTCTCAAGATAAATAATGAGAGGGCTTCTCTTTTTCACCTCAAGGAAAAATTGCATTGATATGAAGTGCCTGTGAAATTATTGATCTGTTCATCATTTTTTATATATAAGAAAACAACATACACTTAGGAGAAAGAGCAATCTACATAGGTGCTATGCTTAAGAAAAGCTCAAGAAACAACTTTCCTCAGAGAGGTACGTATCTGCCAATCAGTCTGTCTCTCTGTTTATCTGGCAAAGCCTACCGGTGCACTGAGAGGAGAAAAAATGCATGTAAATTGCACAAGAGAAAAGAACAAACTGTGAGTGTGAGCTGTGAAGAGACCATCCCCATTAGCCCAGACAAGATTATTATTGATGAACGAACAGCTAGCTGTGAGAATGAGAGCTACTATTGTCTGAGCTTTGTATCTTTCAGTAATGTGAAAGGGACAATGCTATTGAATGAATGACATTTACCGACTGAAAAACAAAATTGCCACAAAAGAGTCATGTGAGAAAGTAAGTTTACCTGAGGTAGCAGAGGACAATAACAGAATCCATTCATTTACTTATTTATTGGGATCTACAACCCACTTTTACCACAAAAACAGGATGCAAAGTGACTTAAAGAAATACTGAGTACAAACGGTACAATTAAAAGAAGGTCAGGTATGAAAACAGAATTAAATTAAGGGCACAGTTTGACGTAATTGAACATAGAAATGGAAACATCAGCAACTGACCCATTGCCAAAAAACCCTGCTCATTTTCAAAAAATCTTTGCTTGCCATTAAAAAGTGTTCTTAAAGTTATACACCATCATCGTCATCATCACTGTTGTCTGCGGCACTGTGTTCTTGTATGATGCTTCAAGGATTCATCCCAACTTTCTGAGTACAATACTATATAATGATGAAGTGGCTTAACTATATTGGCTTTGACAATGTATCAGAATAGTAGTTGCACACAGGCATGTAGCCATTAATTCTGTAGAGGATTGTTACATATGTGGTTCATTCATTTCATCCTATTTACGTAAACCCCTGGGCACTTTAGTTGTCTTAAATACGTCAAGCATTCTGGATTATATCTGTATGAATGGTAGTCATTTTGTGTTAACATTCCATTGAAATTTTTGCAGTCTTTAAAGGCATGAATTGCAAGTATTTTTGATCTGGAGAGGCTGCTCCATGTAAGGATTGTTCTGAATTGGAAGTTGAAAGGGAGATAGCGGCTATCATCCTGTTAGTGGTGTACACAGGCTTATGCCAGCATATATCTCTTTTTGTCTGATGCAGCGGTTGGTATTCCCTTCTTCCCTCTGCACTGACCGAAGCCTCTATGGACCATTTGCAGAGTTGCTGCAATCCACATAGCCATTCTATGCCTGATGAGAGTGGCGAGGGACTGGAAAATTATCTGATTATGTTTCTAGAGCCAGAAGTGAAATAATTACATCATCTGATGAGACCTCCAGAGGACATCAATGGATCTCAGTGGAGGATGTAATCATTTTGCATCTGGTTCTAGGACCATAACCAGATGTTGTTCTGATCCCTCCCCATTCTCATCAGACACAGAATGGTGGTGGGTGGTTTTCAGCACCTATAAAGCAGGTAGGGGGTCAGTGAATGGGCAGTTGTAGTGCAGTTCTGCATGCTGGACCATACAGCAATTGTTCTCGTGACTATGCCAATGCAGACAACCTGGCCAAACTGGCTTTGTAATACTTTGCCAGGAGCCCACCTTTGATGATTGAAGAAATTTAGCTCTGAAGACATTCTAATACATGGAACCTCATTATATCAGAACAAGGGAATAAGTGGCCCTTCAGAACTTATTGGACTGCAACTCCCATCATGCTTCATCCTTGAATGTGCAGGCTATGGCTGCAGAGTTGCTGTCCAACAACATCTAGAGGGCTTCACACCTCCCAATTCTGGGCCAAGTCAAGATTTTCACACTGTAGATTTTCACTTCCTGAGCCAACAAATCGATAGCAAATCTCCAGCTGACCTGAGATGACCCACATTGACTCAATTGTTTCTGTCTTTCCTGAGCTAGACACTTTATTTCATCCACCATAAAGGCCCTTCATCTCTGCTTGTCCCTCTGCTGTTATGTCTTATCTCCCTTAAAGTAATATCTCAGTGTCAGTAACCTGCTGAACTAGTGAAAAATCGGATTGTATTCCACAGTATCTCCTTGAAGGCTCTGGACTGTAGAGTAACTGGTGGTAGGTAATGACTTTTTATGCTAGAAACTCTCTTTCTCCTCTGGGAAATGAACTAGATTCTCAGCTATGAAGACTAAGAGTGTTATCTGACCCATATTTTGGGAGATGGGGTGGGAAAGGGCATAGACAGGAAATGTGGAAATAGTATATTTTCCACTGGCAGTTTTCAGAAGCAATCAGCAGCCTAACGAAGCTGTGCAGAAACCACTCTGCTATGAAAAGCAAGCAATTTTTAATGCATGAAGGGAAATACCTTTTCCTAATGCTCAGTTGAAGTAGCTTTTCTGCTGGGAGATGTGCATATGGAAGGAGGGAAGGAAATTCCTTCAGAAGGCAGCAAAGTTTATCCTCAAAAGTGCTTCATCTAAATGGCTTGAAAGCATTTGTACATTCTTTCTGTCTAAACATCTGGAAAGCCTTTGCACATTCCTTCAAAACTGAATGGGAAGATATTGGTATTTTTGGTCGCTGAAGACTAGAGCAGTGCAAAAAACATCAATGTGATAACCTAATTACTAGACAGACATAACCCTTCTTATACTGTGTATCTCAGTCTTTGAAAACATTTGATCTCCATATCTGCAGCCTTAGTTTCAGAAGCGATTTAGCAATTTGGCTTAAGAAGTAAATGTGGAAAAGGCACTGCATGCACATCAGTAATTGTAGTGTCTTTTTAAGCAAGTGCCTCCCAGTGAACTAGGGTTCAAGGTTCCAAATGTTTTTGAGCACTGAACCCAGACCTGTAAGAGGGTCTGTACCCATTTACAAATAGGAAAGGAAAAGGTAAAGGACAATATGCTACAATTATCTGCCTTGAACACTGAGACATCTGACAGAAAATGGATTTGTAGATTATCTTTTCATCTTTGTAAGTTATCCTTTCATAGATGAAGTCCACTACACCCATGTTTAGGGATGGAATTCTTCACTAATTTCACTCTCAAAGCAAACACTGAACAGTTTCAGCAACTTTCTTCCCTCTCCAAGTAAGTCTTGGAAAAGCACTCAGTTTTTGAAGACTGCAGTTCAGGACTCGTTCAGTGCTAAATTAGCACAAGAAGTGGTTTTTATTTTTTGCACAGGAAATAGCAATTTATCCACAGAAAATAGTATGTGTTTCATTCACAGAAAAATTCTATAGTGGGAGATCATTCTATGCAAAAGTCACAGTGATTTGCACAGGAGACATGATTTTCCTAACAGAGAATTATTGCTTCTGTTCTGCCCAGAAACACTTTCCTGCACAGAAGATACTGTTTACTGCACAAAACCCCCATCATATGCAAATTTCAGGCAGAATAAGCCCCAAAATGCAGAATTTCTTGTCTGTCTAGGATTCTCCTTGTCAGGGTTCCCTGATGCTTGAGAAATGTGTTTTTCAACTGTTTTTAAAATATATTTTGGAATAGTCTTTCCATTCTCTGCCCAAAATTCATACACAAGATTCTTAGATTTGTTTGTTTTGCTTCCACACCTGAAAGCAGTGGTCTGCCTTTTGTGTAAAATTCTGCAAGAAATATGCCCTACTGCAATCAGAATGGGAAACAATCAGGTTTTTTTTAGCCCCTGCTGACACTGGAAGTGCTGGTTCCCATAAAGAGCCTTGCTTCTATCTGCCATCCTGGAAACTTTGCCCAGACCATTTTAAGCAGCAATCATTCCTCCTGAGCCACAGGAAGTTGGTTTTCTAAGTAGAGAACCCCACTTAACTATCTTCTCCTAGATCAACAAAAGTCTCCACTTCTTCTTCAGCAAGGCTGAACAGATTTCTGAAGATAAAATAATCTTTGCCAACCTCAATATATCTTTTTCTTGCACAGTGACAGTTGCCCCTGCTATTACCTACTTTCCTTGATGTGTGTGTGTGTGTGTGTTTAGAGACAATCTCTGATTACATCATCATCATCATCATCATCATCATCATCATCATCATCATCACCACCACCACCACCACCACCACCATCATCACCACGCTTCTTTGAGTTACCATTTCCATATTCTATGTGGAATAGAGCCACAGATTTTCTCTCCATTTTCTACAGGGTAGGCCCTGGGCATTATCTGCATCCTCAGGGAATACCTCAGCCCTCTGCACAAGCATGCATTGATTTCAGCCACATATCACTTGTTTGCTTTGGAAGGGATTGCTGCCTCGTGGGGAAACATGGGTAGCCAGCCTGAGTGAACAGGTCTAAGACAGGTGACATCAAGACAGATAAATAATCCAGCTAGGTCACCGTTGAAGCTGTAAGTAATAAAGAGATCCAATACTTTGTTATGCTGACAGAGGCTGCAAAGAGGGTAATATGGGCGGGTGGTGCAATCACAGTAAATAGAGTGAGGAAAGACTGGTCCATAAGCTGCATGCAGCACCCCTGGGTTGTTTCTGTGGGCCACAGGGGTCAATTATAATTCCCCCCCCCAAAAAAACCTTTTTCCCCCCAAATGCTTTTTTGCCCCCAGCCCTAGGGGGACCATTTTTGCCATGTATTTGGGTCCCCTTAGCCAATTTATATCAGGAGAATCCCTTAAAGAAAAAAGGAAGTGAACCAGAAATGACTTCTACTCACTTCCTTTTGTCGAAAAAGGCTTTATCTTGGTCTAAAATGGCCCAAGGAGGCTAAAACATGGTGAAAATGTCACCCACACTCTGTAAAGGATATTTGGGGTCAATTTTTTTTTTCAGGATAGTATGGCTCTCCAAAGTCTTGTGTGTGGCTAATGAGGCTCCTCGCTTTCCACAGTTGACTGCTCCTGGGGTAAGGAGTTAAGTGGGTAGGAGTTGGGTATTTGAGGTCCCACAAGCTGTGAGGGATGATGATGGCAAAGGAAGCAAAGCTTTTGGTACAGTTCCCCAAATGGAGCAATTTTCTTTGTTGCAATCCTTTCTGGAATTTGCCAATAAATGGATGATGTTCATTTCTCAACTGTAAACCTTTTCAGAGTCTTTGATGTCTGATAAGGGATCCACCAGTTCAGGAACTCTTGACATTTGTTTAGAGACAAGCCAGAATCTGACAATAAATTCCTTGTTTTCCTTTTTCAGCTTTCAGAATGGTTGCAGCAGGAGCTCCATTTATAGGGGTTAATCTTTTCTACCTCTCTGGCATGAAATGTCAAAGGAGACTCTTCAGGCTACCTAGAAGTTTTTTCTGGTTGCTTTCACAAGCCCTAGAATAAGAGTGAGACTGCTGGCACTGGGTCACTGCTGCCACATGTGAATCTCCTGGGGTAAGATGCTCTGATCAGTACAATCAAGCTCAAAAAAAGCAAAGAGGGAGGGTATGAAGCCTAATAGGAGAGGATGGATGAACAGCTCTTTTGTTCAGAGTGCAATGAAGAGAGATTTAGTCAGTGTTAGGATGTGATCAACCTTCAGAAAAAGATTGAAAAGGCAAATGGCTCAGCCTATATTAAAATCTAGACCTGCCCAAGTGATTAGCTGTCAAATCCTGCACAGCTAGTGCAAGCAGACAAAATAGCTGAAACCCAGAAGGAAAGGCTCCTATTGTCCTTTCTTTGTACTCTGCCTTTGCTAATATCTAGATCGTCAGAGTTTTGCTGATATCATCCAGAAAATATTAGTAATAGCTTGTGCAGTTATGCATTTACTTGAAGTATTTCTGTACCACCCATCGTCCCGTCTAGATTCTGTGGAGGCATACCAATCCAACATAATGCAGATAAGATAATATAGCAAATAGAATGTGTCTGAACACACAGGAAACATTAATGATACATGCATTTTACCAAGATTTTCCCTGATTTGACCCTGTACTTCTGGGCTATATTTTGTATCTTGTAAGTGCTGACACTAAATTTTGTAAGTGCTGATACTAAATCTTGCAAGTTCTGACATTAAATCTCTGCCAAGAGTTGTCTGCTAGACAAGTCAAGAAGCTGTTTTTTGCAATCATTTTTCTAACGGTTTCTTCTCTTGTTTTACTAGTTTCAATAGGTTTCCATTTATTACGTCAATTCCATTTCATGCCACATCCACCAATTCACAGATCTTTACACAAGAGATCTGTGTAACATAGTTGTATGAGTTAGAATGAACCCACCTGTTTTTATAGGCAGAGTTTTCTTCATGTCTGAACCAGGATTCTGCATGAAAACTGGTAACACTATATCTTGGTTCAGACAAAAATATGACACCACTTTCAGCAAGAACATTATGTCTGGTCTTAACACTACCTTATCTTTGTGGAATCTCAAATAAGGAGGGTCAACCCTGAGTGCACATAGCTCACTCGCCCTTCTTGCAGATGTTACTGCAACCAAAAAGACAGTTTTCCATGCGAGCAAACACATGTCACAAGTAGCCATAGGGTCAAAGGCCCTAGCAGCCAGGTGTTTCAGCACCAAATTCAAATTCCATCCCAGGAGAGGTGGTTGGGCTGGGGGATGTAACTTTTTATAGCCCTGGATAAATCTCTTAATCAGGGAGTCCAAAAAACAAGA